>JADRCH010000011.1:20620919-20763119 GCA_019843965.1 Rhynchomys soricoides
ACATAAAAGAATCACTCAGAGTCTGGGTTTCATAAGGAACAAAAACACATTCCAGCTAACGCCTGACAGAAACAGCTGTAGTTCAATAAAGATCATGTAAGTACTATCTACGTCTCCTAAATACCAACTCCAGGAACCCACAGCGACAGAAGTTATGCTCAAACATCAGTTCTCAGATGCTGTCTTCAACAACGTCTTCAGCACAAGTCCACTTGCTGATGACAGAATTTCTCTTACTTTTTTTTTTTTTAATTGCAATGGTGACAGACACAGAAGCAAATGACATTTATTAGAAGAGGGGTTTGAATAGATAGTGTCAGTTCTCCTATTCTTGTGGTGAAACCAAAGATACTGCACTTCTTTGGCATGTAATGCAAAGCTTCAAGACTATTAAAACTGTGCTGTAGCCCATACTAATTAAGGGATGTATCAGAAAGGATGATGGACTTTGACCAGTATAGAATCCCCCAAGAGAGCAATAACAATGGCAACAGAACCTAAACTATGGATCTCAGACAATGGCCTCTAGAAGTTACACTTTGAGAAATCCTGAACAAACTACCATTTTGTTATAAAAGACTTTTTAAAATTCCTTTTCAGTGTATGTTTGTGTGGACATGTGAGTGCAGATCAGAGTTATCAGATCACCTGGAGCTAGTGTTACTGATGGTTGTAAGCTATCTGATCTGGTGCTAGGAACATATCTCCGGTCATTTGTCGGAGCAGCACATGCTCTTAATTCCTGGGTCATCTCTCCAGCCCTAAACATTGTATTTTAAAAAATATGTTTTGATTTCATTTAAAATAAAAAGCAATTAGACCAAAGTTTTTTTTAAGCTTACTACAATCACTTTATTTATGATACAATTACATGTTCCTAACAAAAGACTAAGCAGAAAATATGGAAAGAGCTGGTAAGTGGCAAGTGGCAGGCCCACCTCCTGAGTTCTCATCAGGATCATCATGCTGGGGGTGCATTCGTAGGAGTGAATCATTGAAAAGAGGACACTGGGAGAAAATATTGTATATACAAAGAGCCTTGTATCACCTCTTAAGACCAAGCATACAGGTCTGACCCACATTGAATTGAAGCTTTTGTGGCTGGTTGAGAAACCTCCCTGGGATGCATCTTTTCAAAACACCCTGGCTTGTGTTCCCAGCCAAGAAATAACACAAACTATATGTAATTTTCAATCAAATAACCAAAAAATTAACCAAGCATCTAAAACAACAGTTTGGGAGACACTGGATACTTACTTAGCAGTGGCCGATGGTGGTTCCATAGAAACAGGGGGAAAAATGAGGACACAGTTTCCTGTGCTGAGAGCCTGTGAGGCAAGAAGTAAGACACAAGCAGACCCCTGAGGCTCCCTGAGGGGAAGATAGAATGGGGGAGGGGCAGACTTCAGAGAATACTAGCAGAAAAGACACAGCAGGAGAGAGGTGGAGAGCAGGGGTTGAGAAGGACAGACAGACACCTGCAGAGTGACCTCTTTCACTGACAAAGGGTAGGGAAAACACTCACAGCAGGATTTAAATTTTATCACTTGGTGTGTGTGGGGAGGGGGGGAGGGGAAATACCTAGGTCTAGACGGACCTTTCTGTTAGTCCCACTAGGAAAAAACAAAACAAAAATTAAAATCCTGTTTTCAAGTAACTTAAATACATACAGGACAAAGGCAAGAAGGTTTTAAAAACTACACCCATCAAACAAAATCCACATTACAATTTACACAGTGAAAACATACCAAGCAATCCAAACAACTTTTTACCCTGGTAAAAGCCACATGTGAACTTCCTTCCACCAACTCATGGCTCACCAGTCTCCCATCCTCTGCACAGTCCGAAGCACCTGCTGCTATTTTCTCTAAGCCCTTTACCTGCAGGCTTCACAAGGTACCTCCAACCTGATGCTCCGCTCTCCAACACAGTGACTCTCTGTGCCCATCACCATTTCTGGTAACCAGGCAATTGCTGCTGTCTCCAGTACCACATGTCTGAGGAAACTGGGGAGGGGTCAATGGAGATACCAAAGACAGAAATCATCTTGATCAGACTGCTGCTGATATACTGAAGCCTAAAATGCTGTAGACACTGCAGGTCATGCACACACACACACACTACACAACCATGTGAGCATACAAACATACATCCACATGTCCCTGATTCTTGTAAAGCATTTGAGCTTTTCTCTTGGTTGTTTTGTGCTGTGGTAACAGCTCTCAGGGACCTTGTTCAGCCTCATGTTCTATCCTCAGTAATGACTGGGACAGAATTGCTTAGCAACAGTATTTAGAAATTGCTGACCACCACCCACTGTCTCCTTTTAAAGTGTCAGGTACAACCTAAAGGGAGTCTGTGAAGATCTTTGCAGTCAGGCTGCATAATCCGCAAGGATGGTATGAAAATAAAGAACTGGGTTTTAAAAGAAAGGTGGTGCAGATATTGTGGTCTGTTAAGAAGGGGTTGTAAGCACATATTCTGTTACTGAAATTCTCTTTACAGCTTAAAGAGTAAATTGACTTACTTAAATCTCAGAGAGGATCAGTGTTCTTGTGTAAAATCTTAGTGATGCTGGTTCCCTGTCATACCACAAATAAAGTAACACTTTCCCCCCAACTTGTCTGTCTTCCCTTTACTTCCAACATTGAAAGTATGTTTTCCCTTTGGACAACCAATCGAAGACCCCCATAAAAGCAAGGGAACTTATTTATAGATTTTAAGTTCCCTGCTTTGAAATGGAAGCTTAGGTGTCCTTTGGAAATTCAGTAGTGTTGGAAGGTGTTTTGCTGGGACAAACACATGAAGGAGTGTTTTCCTGAAATGGACATAGGTGAAAAGCTAAGGCAGACTCCTGAAGAAAAGTTTTGCTGAAGGAGACACAGGAGAAAGGATGTTCTGCTAAAGTAAGCATGTAAAAGGATCCGTGATGAGGAATTCTTTGCTAATGATCCACCTTCCATTGCTTAGTTGAGTTCTATTTGTTGGGACTCAATAGAGAGAAACACACCAAAAATCTTCTGATGGTGTGCTGCAGTTTTTTGCCACTTCCATGGACTCAGGCTGATTGGCAGAGTGATGTCAGCTGAGGCAAGACCTGTGTTGAGGCAAGGCTTGTGGAGGACATGTGATGTTTGGAGGGAGTATAAAGAGAGCTTGACCAGAGATTAAGGCTGAGCTAGGCTTGCTTATAGAGCTAGCTGTGCAATGCTTGTTGGTCTCAAGTCTTCGCTGATCTTTGCTTTGATGAGAGAGACACAGCTGAGAACTTTTCCTTGTGTTCCTGTTGCCTCTGGTCCTGCTGACTTGTGCAAAGGATGAGGCCTGGATGTTCCCACTAGGAAGTGCCATCACTGCTGATTCATGTTTGCTATCTCTGCTCTACCAAACTAGACTGCTGGTATATCCATTAAGTGTTTGCAAGTGGACTGAACTGCCACTGCTAACCTGTGAACTGAACTGCAGATTTCCAGACAACACAGATGGATGCTACTCCAAAGAACCTTTCTAAACAGGTCCACTTCTTATGTATCCTTTCTTTTCTACTACCTCTGGCGGGTGGTGAACTTCAATGGAAGTTAAAACATTTAAGAACCATCATTAAAAACAGTTTTGAAAAAAATAAAATTACAGTGTTCCTTTGTGGTGTGTGTGTGTGTGTGTGTGTGTGTGTGTGTGTGTAAATATGTGCATATATGCACATGTGTGCACACAGAGGTCAAAGGGCAAAGTTAGGTGTCCTCCTCTATTGCTTTTCATGTTTTGAGGCTGGGTTTCTCTCTGAACTCTGAGCTCACTAATCAGGCTACACTGACTAACAAGGGAGCTTCTGGGAAACCCTTCTCTAACTTTCCAGTGCTAGGATTATAGGCATGAACTACAATAACTGACTTTTTTACATGGGTTTGAACATCCAGTTCCTCCTTCCTGCATAGCAAGTGTTTTGTTAACAGAGCTATTTCAGAAGTCCAAGCAAATAATTTTAATAGTTAATTTCGGAAGCAAATGAATACAGAAGCAGAAAGACTATGCTCACATTTATATAAATTACAAGAAATGTAAAGTCCAGAAATCACACAAATGTCTAAAAAAAATATCAAACATCAGAGATATGGGTCTAGTTGATTTTGTCAAATCTTCTTTTCCTAACAGACCCTTGGGCAATAAATGTGTCTGTTGAGTAAAAGTCAGTAATTTTCTCAGCTCGTGGAGTATTTGACTAGGACATAAGGGAAGTACATATGAGCAGGCTTATAGTTTAGGATATGTTCATGTTAAAAAAGAGTTGTAATGAAAGATGCTTTCAGCCACAAGAACACTTAAAACAGCAAGAATTTCAGGAACATAAAAACATACAATGAATATATTCCACATATCAGAAGTGTTACTCAAACCCAGAAAATCCTGTGTAAATTTCATGTTCATAACCCCAGCACTAAGAAAGTTGAGGCAGGAGGATTTCAGGATCTGGAGTTAGAAGGTACTCAGTAGACCTTGGTATAACTTTAATTTTTTTCAATCTCTATTTTTAATGATCTTTCTTAAACACGTTAACTTCCCTTTTAGCCCACCATCCACCAGAGGTAGTGGAAAAGAAAGGATACAGGGTTGGGAGGGGGAGTGGTCCTGTTAGAAAGGTTCTTTGGAGCAACTCTCATCTGTGTTGTCTGGAAATTGGCAGTTGAGTTCACAGGTTAGCAGCAGCAGCTCAATCCATTTGCAAACATTTCATGGCTATATCAGCAGTCTAGTTTGGTAGAGTCCAGTTAGCAGCAGCGGTGACACAGCCTAGCAGAGACAGCCAGGCCTCAGCCTTGGCTCAAGTTAGCATAAGAGACCACCAGGAGGAATGCCAAGAGAAGTTCTCAGCTGTGCCTCCTTCAGTGTAGATGTGAGACCTACAAGAATTGCACAGCTATCTCTCTAAGCAAGCCTTGCTCAGGCTCTGTCACTGGCCTCAAGTCCTACTTACACCCTTCAAACATCACGTGTCCTCCAACAGCCTTGCCTCAGCATGGGTCTTGCCTCAGCATGGGTCTTGCCTCAGCATGCGCACCTGTCTCAGCTGACACCACTATGCCAATCAGCCAGAGTCCATGGAAGGGGCAAGAAATTACAGAACACCACCAGGTTTTTAGTGTGTTTCTCTCTATGGAGTCCTGAAAAATGCAGCTCAATTATTCAATGTAAGGCCGACCAATACACGCATGCTGTTAGCAAAGAATCCTTCATCATGTGTCCTTTCACATGCTTGCCTTGGCAGAACATCCTTTTTCCTGTGTCTGCTTCAACAAAATGTTCCTTCACAAGTCTGCCTTAACCTTTCACACCTGTGTCCACTTTAAGGAAATGTTCCCTCATGTGTTTGCTCCACCAAAACACCATCCAACCGACTTTCCAAAGAACCCTTATGTTTCCACTACACATTGGCATGAATTTAGGACCATTAAACTGCTTTTCTGACCCAGGTTTTGTCAACTCACATTAAATTCTATGGCAAATATCACAGCTAATGCACAAATCTGCATTAAGTTCAATCTTAATTTTATCAATGCATTTGTATCAATAAAAATTTAATTTTATTGATATTTTACTCAGGTCCTCATGATACTTTCAAATTTAGTGTTTATAATGACATTATAAAATAGATGTTGCCCTTGTCCATTTGAAGGAACTGACCATAAGAAGGGGAAGGTGGCTCAGTTTTAAGCACTTGTAGGCTTGAGTCTGATGCTCAGCACTCACATGTAGACTCAGGTGCAGTGGTGCATAGTAAATATTTATAATCTCACACCAGGGAAGGAGATGAAGGAGGACATGGCTATCTTGGACTTGCTAGCCAGCCTAGCTCAATTGGACAGCCCTAGGTTCAATGAGAGTAGGTGTCTCAGAAAATAAGATAAGATCTTGGCTGGGCTGAGCTAGAGTTTGAGGCCTGCCTGGCGCTACATGGGGATATCCTGTCTTGAAATAACAGTAAAAGCAGGTCTTCTTTACCTTATTCTGTGCTAATCATAGAGACCAGATCTCTGAGCTTGTGGCACAAGCAGTGTAGTACTGAGTTACAGCTCCAGATCTTTGCTTCGTTTATTTAGTTTTTGAGACAGTATCTTACTATATAGCTCAGGCTGACCCTTGTATTTACTATATAGTACAGACTGATCCCAAACTTTAATAACCCAGTTATTTCTCCTGAATACTGAGCTAGAGGGTCTGTGCTATCATATCCAACTATTAAAGACAATTTTAAAATGTCCCTACGTAAGGCACATGGAGGCCACAGTTTTCTAATATGTTGAAAAGAAAATTTAAAATAGGTAAAGAAGTGAGTGGATTTCCTACAGGCAATTTTCCAGTAGTTGTGTTTCTCTACATGAACTTACAATACAAATAAAACAACAGAGAATTCAGGTTCTATTATCCAGGCAGACCATGAAGGGCAGACTACATCACTCACATAGAGCCCTGGGTCACAAAGCTAATACAGCAGGATGGTACCATGAGGCAACAGATACTGACATGGGTTGTAATTCATGTTGCCTCTGTAAAACTTGTAAAGCATGGTTAGCCAAAAATCATTTGAATACTAAAAATGCTCTCCCTTCCAGTGGGACTAACAGGACTGAGGCAGGGAGGCTGTGTGATGAACTCTGCATCCTCAGCAACATTTGAAGTCCTAACCCTTCCCATGTAGGATGTTAGTAGGTGTGCAGTAGTGTCTCCATTACCTTTGTCTGATTAAAGTTATCTTTGAAGTGAGTGCACTTGTGGCTTTCAACAGAGGTACAGTTACCCACCCACCTTTCTAGTGGAGACACTTGAGCTTTCCTGTTAGAAAATTGCCTCATGATGGCCTGTTCTAGTGTCAATGAGCCTCCTCTGATACTTTTTCTATTTTCCAAAATGTTATATAAATGAAATGATATCATATGTAGCCCATCCATGTTATATTTATGTGGATAATTTTTCAGCGAAATGATAGGGCATTGGCTAGGAAAAGGAGGGAGCATAATTCCTCAGTATAGACAGGTTGAATCTGGGCAGTTTGTCAATTATCAGTATTGTTACTATTCCCTCATATATAGTTTGCTTAACTATTATGGCTTCTGCTGATGTTGGAGTGAAGGTGTTAGATGACCTATAAGTGTCAGGCTTCCAAGATGACTTCACCCCAATGATGTAGAAAACTTCTACGGTCTAAAAATGTAATCCCTGTTCTCTGCTGTTTGAATCTTTCAAAAAATATTTGCAGTTGTATCTTCTTGCCTTTGACAGTACAATTTCAGAATGATCAATGATCCTAACTTCTATCAATAAACATAGTTACGTTGCAATGTGTAAATGACATCTTAGTTTTAAGACCCTGCTCTAATATGTTACCGATCTCTTAACTGTTTCTACTGAGGCTTTAAATTTTAATTTACTTTTTTAAAATGTTGAGTTCTTTATACATTTTTAATTAAAATACAGTTAAATCACTTTCCCTTGTCCTTATCCTTCCCCTACCACCAGCCCTCTCAGGTTCCCTCACCCCAACTCCTTCCATGTCTTCCCATTCATAAATTAATAGCCTCTTTCCCTTCCACAGATTCAGGGATTGTGATGTAGATGCATCTGTTGGAACGGGCTCCCCGCAGTCCAGAGCTCTGCATTGTGCCAGTTGCGGTTTTCAGTTGGTGCAAACAAGGCTGCTTTGGTGAGGGGTAGTAGCTACACTTCTCCATGGGAATAAAGATAATATTTGGAATGTAGTAAAACATTATGCTGGTCAAAATTTATTCACGATACATTAAGTCTCTCTCTCTCTCTCTCTCTCTCTCTCTCTCTCTGTGTGTGTGTGTGTGTGTGTGTGTGTGTGTACCTTACAGACGTTAATTTCCTAATTTAACAATGATTCCCCAAAGAGTCACAGACAAAACAAAACCCCAGTATCAGGCACAAGAAAATGTCCTTCTGAATGTTTGGTTAGGGCTGTTCAAGGGCCTTCCAAAACAATATAAACTATATTTTCCCCCTTGGTTACTTGTCAGGGGTTGATGGTGAGGCCACATTGCTGAAGACACAGATTTTGAACGACTTTTAACTGGATCTGACCTGAAAGCTTCCTTTCTGCAGTATAGCTTTTATAGACCCAGACAATACTGTATAGACTGCAAAGGGAGGGAAACAATCAATTATATACATATTTATGAACCATAACAATGACCAGCATGGCAAGATATTGGTAAAGTCACAGTAAGTAGCATATTTTGGTGGAAACTCACCTCTGTCTAACTGGACTTAGGGCCTACTCAATAAGAAGAATATAGTTCTTGGTACTGGAAACCTCACCAACTACCCAGGACTAGTGAAAGCAGGTACATTAAAAAAGAATCAACTATACAGGCACATGGATAAATCAACATAATTTAAACTGAGGTCTGTAGTTTTTCGTATGTGACATTTTACTCAGTATTGTGAATACATGTCCTAAAGTTTGTGATGTCTCTGACATTTTTCTGACATTGTGATTCACCAATATGTTCTCTTTTTATATGTCTTGGATGTTAATTAATTGAATCCATTCCAAAGCAAGCTTTATTTAATTGTGATGGAATACATATTATCAATATCTCTCAGGTGTATTGTGTGTAAGGTGTTTATATTAGATCTTCTTGCCCAACCCAAAGGCATGGTGATCTCCCTTCATTTCCTTCTAGTACACTTAGTGAATTAAGTTTCAAATAGAATTCAACAGTGACAATTACTTATTTGATGTAGAAGGTGAGTAGGTTCAGAATGGATCCCTGTAATTTATCACAGTAGATGGAAAACATTTATCCTCTCATCATTACATCCTAGGAGAGATGAAATTTCTTCATAGACACCATTCAGACAGTTCTCTTTCATTTTCTGAATTTTCTTTTTACTTAAATACGGAATTCTTTCAATGACTTTTCTACATGTAAATATAGTCATTTTGTTGTTGGTGGTGGTGGTATAGTGAATCACATTGTCTACATTTTTTTTTCAGATAAGCCACAGTCTGATAATATCATTTTTACTCAATGTTAGTTATTGTCAAATATTTATTCAAAGGTTTTCAGGTGTCTGTTTATGTCTGGCATCTTATGTCATTTGTTGTGATGTTGATGTAATAATACTTTCATATAATGAGTTAAGGAGTGGTCTTCTTAGGTTTCAGAAAGAATTAGAAAAGTTGAATGAATTTGTATACACACCTAAAGTTCTCTCTATACATTTAATTTGAGATTTGGTTTCTTGTATTTGAAATGCATTGAATGAGCAGGACTTCTACTTTCTCTTGTTGTTCAAAGACTGTGTCCATTTGGTCAGAATCACCAAGTCCGTCAGCATATGCTTGCTTAGTAACCATTCTCTTTTCATGGGATACCAATGGTGGTTTCCTTCATGGCTAGTGAGCATAACGTCCATCTTTCTTGTTATTCTCTATCAGTCTGGAGAAGTTCTATTCATTTCAATGATGTATTAAGGGATCAACTTTTGGTTTCATATTCCCACTGGTTGCCCGTTTTAGAGTTTATTGCTTTCCTCTCTTAATTATTTCCACTATTAATCTATGTTTCTTGAACATGTCTCTTGTTTTCTCATTTCTTTAATTTGTAATTCACACACTGATACTAGATGTTGTCCTTGTGGGGTGGGGTATCCATTGTCAACAGTTTGCATAGCTTCAAGCAAACAATATGAAGTTTTTCTTCTTTCTACATTTTAATAAAGAGGTTCCAATTTTCTTTTTTCTCAGCTTCAAGGAATTCCTTCCAATGATTATATAACCCAGCACTTAATAAGGAACATTTGTTAGCTGTTGATTTTTGTAGACATTAGGTTTGTGTAGGTTCAATCCTTTAGAACTTGTGAGAATCCCTTCCTTGGGGAGATATAAACAATACCTACTTCCTCCTAAAGGTCTAAATAATAACCCAAAGTAAGTTTCTACATGGATGACAGCCTCCTTATATCTGCATAGATGGAGTCCCTTCTTAAAACATCTCACCTTATGTAGCCAAGTGCAAACAGGAAAGAGAATCATATATGAATGAGAGACAAGGGGTCTCAGGTGAAGATTCAATGACCTTCCATCCTTCTCTTTCTTAAAGAGATGTCAGCCTCATGATGGCAAATAGGCACTGCTAATCTGATGACCACATTGGATAGCAGAACTTTCATGTGGCCCATGCTGCCTGAATTCATCACACACTCCTCCTCTTACCAACAAAGTGAGGCTTCCAAAAAGCACAGCTTGCCTCCAGGAGGCAACTGTGTGTGCTGCAGGAATCCTAACCCAGTGCTTTCTGTTGTCCAAAGTATGAAAGACTTGGTTTTTAGGTTTGGTTTATTAATGGAGTGGTAAATAGTAAAATGATGCATATGGTCATTTTTCCTAGGCAACATTAAGGAGTGGAATTCTAGAGGCAGAATTTTAAAGTTAGATATTTAAATATATTGCAGCACTCTATTCCTTTCAAGGGTCTGACTCTTCTCCCACCTAGAATGCAAATTATTTTTGCAGAATAAAAGTCCTTCTAGCTTATGATTTCTGCTTATAGCTTCAGACTTACCCATGCCTACTCTCATGAGGCTTATATTCAGACATAATCCAATTTCTAGAATCTTGCTTAGGAAAATTTTTTTCTCACAATGAAGACAAATAGTACCCAGCATTTATGCCAAATGTAACACTTGCTAGAAATTATTAAAATTACTTATTTATTCTTTTGTTTACACAATGAACTGTGTACTTTTGTAAGTAGAAAAGGCCTTGTTGACTGGTCAGATATTGGGGTACAAACACTGTCTCCTGAACAAACACGTGATGGAAATTTAGGTAGTGGATGACAACCAAGAAAGAAAGAAATGACTGTGGACTGAACTTTTCCTCACTGCTAGCTGGTAGACTATGAAAATGTCAAAGAAAAAGACTGGGAAAGTGAGGTTTTTATTTACTGGTTGTTTTATTTGCTTCTGAGCCCTGTTAGAATCATCTCAGGAGGTGACTTCCATAATTTCATCTTTCCCAGTACCCCTTCTCTTACTGCACCTTCAGATTCCATTACCTCTGTGCTCTAAGAACATATCCCAGAATTGCATTAACTGATATATTTTTAGAACATTCTCATAAAGGAATTTTCTCTTTGAATACATTTTTTCCTGTAAATTACTAGCATTATTCAGAAGGATTAATGACCTCAGCAACTTCATAAATTAAACCATGAGAACTTTTCTATCTGCTACTGTCTTTGAAAATTATATAGAAAATGCAACATGTGTGTGGAGGCAGAGCCACAAAGTGTATTGAACCTGTGGCCACCAAAGGTATTGGTGCCTTTATCCCAGAAAGCCCTGGCTGACTTTAGTTGAGTGTGTGGAATTAGTTCTAGGTTGTCACTATGTACCAAATTGCCAGAGACTTAGTGGGGCCCAAGAACAAAGGCATCCTCCTGTACTATGCAGATTAGAGGCTTAGTACTGAACTCTAGATAGAAGCAAGGTTTTGATAGGTCTGTTTTCATGTAGGCACTCTGATGGAGAATCCGGACCTAGCTCAGGGACTTGAACAACTTTCCATGACACGGTACATGCCTCACTTCACCATTGTCTAAGTCAGAAGTGGTTGGTGGAGGCCTATTCATGGCCTCTCTTTATGACCACGATTCTGCTGCTCTTGAGACTTCTATGATTAGTCTGAATCCTACAAAATGTGCTCCTTTTTGAAGGTTCTTAGCACAATGCCATGGACAAGTCCACCTTTACTTCTGATCTGATTACCCAATGACCAGGATGAACTGTTCTTTGGAGAAGACACTGCTTTGATTAACACACATACACACACACACACACACACACACACACACACACACAGAGCATATGGCAGAGGCAAAATTGACAGCTGGGTTAACTTAATGATATTAACCCAGTAGCTAGTTACTAAAATGCTGCAGCAGTCACAGGAGTTTAATGTGAAATCCAAAAGTCTTTTTCAGAGTTCTAACGTCCATTTAAATTACATGGTATTGTTCCAAAACCCAGAGTTATATGCACATACCTAATCTAGTTCTTACCACAGGCCATTCTGTTGCCTGCTTTTAAATTTAGGCACTGAGCCACCTGTGAATCCAACCTTGAGTTTTAGGAGTTGCTTTTTTGATTCCACATATGGAACTGAGTTCATTGGCAAAATGCTTAACCACTTAGCTGTTACTGCCTTGTTCTATGGAGAGGGTCCACTTCGTCTGTGGAACACTGAATCTGGGATATTCCACAGATATCAAACTCTGTGAGTGCCCAAGTCTCTTTATTTAAAGTAAGTTTGTGTTTCAATATAACTGGATCACTCCTCGTACTTTACCATTTAAACTATTTACAGTCCCTAACACAGTATAAATGACCCATGAGTAGTTAGCTTGTACTGTTTAGGAAACAATGATTTTTAAAAAATCAGTTTATAGACATTTAGTACAGAAACTTAAAAAAAATTTTTCAGTTCCTGGATGATTAAATTCATGAATTCAGAATCCATAGTTACAGAAGGTCAAAACCATGAGGCTTGCACCATAAATTAATTGAACTCTCACTGAAGAATTAACTCACAGAGAGGCATTTAGCAACATACCCTGGGCAAAATAATGACTGAAGGAAAGATAAATGTATTTTTTTTTTACTTTATTTTTATTTAATTGCTAGTCATGATATTTTTTATGATGATAGAAAACTTAGCTGCTCAGGCATTTATATCATTGTTTTCCCAGAAAAATATAATCAACAACTATAGCCTTAATATAAGATATGGAATAAGAGGCAGCCTTTTATTTCACAGACCATCAGTACAATAGAATACCCATAAAATTGCTAAAAATTAACTGGTAGTGAACATTTCTATGCCACACAAGGTCAGAGTGACCCTCATTTAGTTATGTTTCTTTGTGCTGTTTTGCTTTTTAAGGATGCCATGCGGACTCAGAGACTGGTTAGTAAATCATATAAGGCTCCTTTGAGTAGCATGCTTGTCTCTTTAGGGAACTGAAGTTTGAGGAAGTCACGTGAGTGACTAAAAAAAGGAAGAGCTCGGGGGTTAGCAGAGAATGGCAGACTGCAAGAAGGTTGGCCATGTGCATCCATCGCAGTCTGCTATTCTTCATTTTTGTTTTCTCTTTGAGAATTTAATGCAATGTATTTGGATCATATTTCAGCTTCTAATTCCTCCCAGATCCATCTCCCCCTCCCTACACACCCAATTTTGTAACCACTAGATATTTTTGTTGTTTTGTTTGGTTTGGTTTCTAAACCCATCAAGATCAAGGTGTGCTGCCCATAAAGTGTTGTATATGGTACCATGCACTGGAGGTCTATTCACCAGTGGTCACAACCACTAAAGAAACCTGACTCCCCACCCTCCAGCAGCTATCAAGTGTCAATAGTTCCTCAGCTAGAGATGAGATTTTGTGCTTTTATGCTGGACTTTTGTCTGTTTTGAGCTTCTGTAGGATTTGTACCATAAGTTCTTATGTGTAACAGCCCTTCTTGTGTCCAGAAAACATTATTTCCTTATAGTCAGCCACTGGCTCTGGCTCTTAGAATCGTTCCTGTCCTCCTGTGCAATGATCTCTGAGAGTTGTGGGCTGAAAGTATGAGATAGATGCCTTATTTAGGGCTGAATATTCTGCAATATGATATTCTCTATACCTTGACCATCACCATCAACTGTAAAGATTCTCCAGTGAAGGTCGACAGATACACTTATCTATGGGTATAATCTGATAAGTTCTTAGGAGGTGTTTTAAAACTATGTCCATTTAGCAGAAAACTAAAATTATGTTTTCCCCTACGACATATGTTCTATGTAGTCATAAATTCTTGGTGCCTGTGATGAGTTCCATCTTGTAAAGCAGGACTTAACGAGAATCAGAACTGGTTAGTTACTCTATGATGTTCATAGCACCGTTGCAATAGTGGGAATATCTTGCTGGTCTGGTCTCTACTGCAGCTCTCAGGGTTTACAACTGTGTAAGACTGATTACTTTTCTTTTCTAGTAGCATGCCTAGCACCTTGCAGCACTATGCAAGCTAGAGAGTAGGGATGAAGCTTCCAAGTCAGTACCAGTTTGATTTTCTGTGTGCTATAGCTTAAATATATAATGCCTTCAGCAATGGGATCTTACCATGTAGTTCTGGAGGAAAGTTAAGAGTGATGGCAATAGCCTGTAATGTTTGATGATCTATGGGACCTCACTTGCCAACAACTTCAAAAGAGGTAGCCAATCCCTGGCATTGAGCTTGTTGTTGGTTAGCCTGTGGTGTCCAGTGGGCACTCTTGCCTTGCTAAATCTTTTACCACTCTTATCAGAAACACAACTTTTCAAGGATTTCTTTGGAGGCTGGTTTTATACTAGAGACTTTCTGAAAAAATCGTGTGTGTGTGTGTGTGTGTGTGTGTGTGTGTGTGTGTAAACCCATAAACACATATACAAGAAATACGGAAAGCTGCATTGTCTCTGAAATGTAACTCCAATAAAGGTTAAGCCTGCAGTCCTATTTTAGCAGATGACAGGCAAGATGTGTATGTTTACTTAACTGCTGAGGTGATAGGAGAACAGAGTTGGTCATTGTTTTTATTATCTTCTGCTCAGCTTGCTAATTTCACATCTATTAAAGACCATGATAATGCATAAATGACTCTTTGAATACATTAACCTATCACTGTGGAAACAGTCTCCAAACAAAACTCTTGCATACCCAAGCCTGTGCATTATAATAAGAGCTAATGTATATTTTATACTCATTGTGTATTATATAATGATGTGAGTGATTTATTTGTATAAGCTATTCCCCTGGATGACCTGACAATGCAGGCTCTGTCACTGTCCCCATACATTGCTTGTGGGTTAACAAATAAGAATTCAGAGAGGGGTTACATAGCTCAAGGATAAAAGAGCTGAAATGTTAGCCCAGTAAATCTACCACATATCCCTGGCTACAGACCATGAGACAATGCCTATAAGTAGTGGTTCATGATATCAAATATGATCTTGGATAACAATCTATTGGGAAATGACCATTCCTATATATGCAAGTGAACCATTATAGGAATATTTTGCAAATTCATAGGAGAGTGCCATCAAGTTCTAGTGGCTATGAGACTCTAACGATACATTTTTCTGCAAAGAACCCTGGAAAAGCGTGATAACTCTTTCTGGGTAAAGATTTTGGATTCTTTCTGAAGTGTTTCTGTAGAGTGGCAGTTAATCACTGTGATACCATAGTATCAAACGCATTTAGAGAACTATGACTGAGTCAGGGGCTCCTAGAACAGGCGTGAAATTCTTTAGGTATAAAGCTGGCAGAACACAGGTCATGAGCCACAATGTGGATGCTGGGAACTCAACCTGATTCCTATGTAAGAGCAGCCAGTTTTCTTATTTATTTATTTATTTATTTATTTATTCATTCATTCATTCATTCATACTTTAGAAAAGTATGGCTCTATTTGGAAGAGATTATCTACAAAAGAGAACTGTTATCTTGTAGTCCTTATAAGTTCTTATCTTTATTCTACAGTGTGGTATTTAATATTTTGATAGCCTTTGTGGTCTTATAAAGGATTGACAGTAACTTTATAGGATTTTCTCTCAACTGGTCACTTTCTGTCATGTCAGGGTGTCAATCAACCTAACAACTCTTTGTAAGATTATTTTCCTCCTTCATGACTATGAACGTGAAGTGGAGACTTCTTCCAGTGTGGACTTTTAGTGCATGGGACTTTATTCTCATTAAGTGGACACATGATTACTCATTCAGTAAATATGTATTAAATATGTGCCGTGTGAGGATGACTTGATAGGACACAATGGTACAATAGGAGCTTCACTGATAGCAGGGGAGGTGCTGTGACCAAGAGGCTGCTGTTTACACTGTTCTTGCATTGCCGTTGAAATTGCCACTCACTGGGCTATGAAGCTCATCATACTGTGAACATCTGTAGAAGTCATTTTAGGACTAAGTAGACCCCTGTCTCATTTGGGGTTATTGTCTTTGTCTTTTCTATGTCCATCAAGCCTTGTCTTATCTTCAATTTGGGGAGGGGTTGAGCTGAATTGCACTGATGAACTAAATGTCTGATTGAATATTTATATCTTGACAAACACAGCTCTTAAGTTTTCAATCTGGAATTCAGCTCTGGTAAGACCGGCCCTAGAACAGAGCAAAGGTAAGTTCAGAATGGACATCTTACCCACATAAGACAGACACCCTGTGCCTACCTTTTGTAGCAAGGAGAGGAGATGCCACATCAAACCAAAAGTTCCAATAGTCAGGCAGGAAGATCAGAATGATTCTACGGTGTGTTTTACTCCTGGCAGGTGTCTTTATGTGGGTCATGTGACTGATGACTGACTGTAGCATCCACTCACTGGCTGTCAACTCAGACCTCATTCTGAGGCAGGATAAAGAAAGATATCCAAGTGACTCTGTAGACTGTGGCATCCATGCCCATGACAGGGACACATACTCAGTAGTTATGAAAGACATCTCTAGTGCTGGCTGATGCTGTGGTGACATTTCAGCACATGGCATACTTCATATCTTCTTAGGGTTTGCAACATTTGTTCTGAACCCATTGCTTCTCACATTTACTACATTTATTGATTCTGCTATGCATTTTAAAAATCTATCATGTTATCTTCTCCTTCCATGAGAATTTACAAACAGATGATGGTTGATGGTAAAGAAAGAGATATTTTCTTAACTGATGCAGCCACTGATATATGCACATGCACCTATAAATAGCCCCCTACCCCACCTTTCCCTGTATCAAGAACCCTAATGAAATTCACCAGGTCACATGAAGGCAGAAGAGAGCATACCTGGGGAGAGGAAAGAGATGGATAGGGATGGCAGAGGGGTAAGAAAAGATAACAGGGGACAAATATGATTAAAATATATTAAGTACATGTAGAAAGGTGTATGGATGAAACTCGTTGTGGTGCATAATTAACATATGCTAATCGAACTATTAAAATCAGCATCAAAGGTCTGTTGTGTTTATTCCTAACCTTCAATGATTTAAAGGCTAGTGTTTTTATTCTTGCTATGTGGTTAAGCAGTAAGAACTAAAGATCATGTTTGTATAGCCTCCGCATTTAATTACTTGGTTAATGATTACATAACTCTTGACCAGATAGGTTGCAGTATGTACCTGATATGGATAAGCATTTGTCTTCCAAGTTTCACTTATTTTTACAGAGTAATTTAAGTCTTTGAAACTGGAGTTGTGAGAATAAGTCAGAAAGAGAACCATGGGAAAGAGCACCATGTCTGTGCATAGGGTGGGTGACAGGGACCTTGTCACCAATATTCACCAATTTAGATTGCAAAGTTAACTCTTATTTTGTAATCTTACTTCTTCAAATAGTTTGTCAGTCAACTAATATCTCAGAGGTTTAATTCTCTCCATCTACAAATTAGAGCAACCTGGTAAATAGCAATAGAGTCGTATATATTCTGAACAGTTATGTCTTTAATTGGCAAAGTCATGATCATTCGGAGAGCAAACTATAATGGTAAATACTGTCCTAGACAGAACCCACAGGGGTACAGTAATTGACATGTATTTTAGATTTGAGAGGCTATAACTAAATTTCCTTAGATTTATTGTAAGTGAATCCCATTAACTTTCTAACTTCTGGGTCATTGTATTTCTGGAAGGATGACAGCATGAAGACAGAGGAAACCTTGACCTTGGGAAATGCTGGTTATTGGGAGAACTCCTTGATTCCCAACCCCTTCTGTAAGCATTGAAATGTGAATGCATGTCACAGTCATCTAAAGGACAGGGAGAGAGGACTTTACTCTAAGCACCACAACTTCTCTGTAGAGACTCTGTCAGTACCCCAGCTGCCCAATGACTCTGCTTTTGTTTGAGTATAAAACCTATTATTGAAGAAAGGAGTCTTGATTTCTAATCTCATTAACTTGGGGATATTTTTCCATCTGTGATTATGACTTTATATTGTTAATCTACTGTTATTTTTAGTCAAACAGAATGTTTTTGCTGGAATAATAAAAAAAATAAAGATAATTTGGTTTGTTTGTATAACCACTTAACTCTTAGTTGAGAATCATTAAGCTTCTTCCCTGAGATTCACTGGGTGATTTGCATATAGCATTTACAGTGTGGCTTGCTTGGGAGCATTGGCAGTTTTGAATCGGGGCTCCTGGTGCTGGTTTTATAGACTTGTGTACTTTCATCAAGCCATCTGGCTGGAAATCATGAGTAGGGGGAGGTTCCCCAGAGAAAAGTGACGTTTAGTTAGGTGAAGTGTCCAGTTGGTATTTTACACTGTATAAAAGTTAGTATACACCAACCAACTCTGGTGAATTCCATGCACGTTGTGAGGACATGGTTCAGGGCTTTTCTATCTGAAGGGCTTTGTAACCAGAACCGATTAAGGAAAACACAAGAGCATTCTGCTCTAGGGCCCCCCTTTTCTGTGTTTTCTGTTGTGTGTGGAATTGTCTGTATAGTGATGTCCGGTAGGAACCACTAAGGTTGTTGTTTTCCTTGAATGAAGCCTCTAACAGCAACAATTAAATGTGCTGTCTATTTTCTGTTATTGTTGTTGCAGCAAAACCATTTGAAAATGGACAATATTTGGACATTTATGGAATTACAAGGGACCAGGCTGGGGAGTACGAATGCAGTGCAGAGAATGATGTCTCATTCCCAGATGTGAAGAAAGTGAGAGTGGTCGTGAACTGTAAGTCTCTTTCCTTTATCACTATAACTATTGAGAAATGTCTGAAATCATTGTGGCTGCTTTATTAGGCCATATATCTGAGTGCACACACACACACACACACACACACACACACACACAGAAGTGTGTGTGTTTGTGTACCATGGCCTCAGCAGATCTCAGCGATGGTTTGAATGATGTACAGACTGAAGTCTTCCAGTATTGTCTTCATGCCTAGCAGTCCCAGAGGTCTCACCCTTGTCTCTTAAGCACTGTGACTCTGACTTAGGTCTCACTTGTTGGACACCAGCAGAGCTCCAATGTGCAGTACTTGATCAGACCTGGTGGACACAGTAGAAAGCAAGTCATTGTCAGATGGAAGTGTGTAGTAAAGGCTTGTTCAGTTGGATGATTACATTTCTAGCTTGGAAATACTGGAAAAATTAAGAACTCACTTCCCCATAACACTGTCATCATGAAGTTAATATGAGCTAGATACACACAAGGTCATCCACACCATGACACCATACCCTTTTGAATACGGAAAAAGGACAACTGCTTGGAATATCCCACTGCAAAAATCCTTGACCTGTGAGTAAATTTGTCTTTCTTTCAAAATTGTTTCCATTATTTGATTTTTCAAAGAAAATACTTTGGGGTTAAGAATATCTTACCCAAAATATATACAAGCTATATCTTGTATCTGCTTTCATTCCATTTATGTACTTTTCTACATATGACATTTGATATTAATGCATAGTATTGGTAACCAGATAATATGGAACTGTTATAAATATATCTATAAATACTAATGCCAGTCAGCAGTTATTTCATGTGAACATGAGTCTTTTAGTCTCATGAGGCAACTGTTTCGTTTTATTTTCTTTTAAGTTTTTCTTAATCATTCCATTCATTTACATCTCAAATGATATCCCCCTCCCTGGTTATCCCTCCACAACCCACCCATCCCACATCCACCCTCTCCCTTATCCTCTTTGCCTCTATGAGGGTGCTCTCCCACCCACCTACTCCCATCCCACCATTCCTGTATCCCCCTACACAGGGGCATCAAACCTCCACAGGACCAAAGGCCTCCCCTCTCATTGATGTTAGACAAGGCCATCCTTTGCTACATATATATCTGGAGCCATGGATCGCTCCCTGTACACTTTTTGGTTGGTGGGCTAGTCCCTGGGCACACTGGGTGGTTCAGCCAGCTGACATTGTTCTTCCTATGGGGTTGCAATCCCCCTCCATTTCTCCAGTCCTTCTGCCAGCTCCCTTGCCAGGGTCCCCAGCTCTGTCTGATGGTTGGCTCCACGCATCAGCATTTGCATTGGTCAGGTGCTGGCAGAACCTCCCAGGGAACAGCCACACAAGGTTCTTGTCAGCAAGTGATGAGGCAACTGTCAACTCTCTGAACACTTTAGGCATTGAGCTGTCTGCCAGAAAAGATCACTGTCATCATCTAAAGTTTGTCAACTGCTGATCTACACATGTTGGGTGAAATTTCTCAATAAGATTGAGCAAGTAAACAGCATACCTGACCAGGAGGCAGTTTCTGATGGAAATTTTCAGAGTTCTAAGCAGAAAAAAGTCAGAGCCACCCAATAAAGCATTGAGAAGCTCAAAGATTCCAATGCTGTGTCATCCAGGCTGAAGCAGAATCTCAAGGCTGTTGCCTTAGAGGTCAGATGTTGACAAGTTCCTAGATTCTTGGCACTTTTATTGCAGAAGATTTCCATTGACTTGAAGGACTTTTGAAGTATTTTTATTGCAGAGGGTTGCTGGTTAATCCCTCTGGAATTTAGGAATGGAAGATAACAAACTGAGAGAGAGAGAGAGAGAGAGAGAGAGAGAGAGAGAGAGAGAGAGAGAGGTATCCTGGTCATTGTATCATGTTTATTTGCTCTAACCGATTTGATTTTTACATGGTTGGGAGTGAAAAAACAAGGAGTTAATGCTAAGAAATGTAACATAATCAAAGCCGTTAAAGAACAGATACTGAGCCCTCAATGCATCCACTCCCAGGCCCACCAGGTCTTTAAATGAATGCCTCTGATTGGGGCAGGGAACTTCAGTGGCTCAGTGAAATTGGGACATTGGGTAGAGGATCCCTGGGCTTGTACCAAGGTAGCTGGGTCACAAGGTCAATGTAATTTTAGCACTGCACTGATTTCCTCAGCAGATGCAATAGTTTATGATCACAGGGAATGTGAATAAGAAACCCTCTCTCCCGTGTCCCCCCTGCATTTGTACTGTTTTGACTTTTAGCTTTCTCTAAATCATAATTTCAGGTGCTCAAATGTTTACACATGTCTCATGAACGATGTGCTTCCCATGGATTTTGTTGAATTTCCTTCTTTTCCACTGAGTAGTGTTTGAAGTGCAGGTGTTTGAGGGATAGTATGTGCATTGTGGTTTTTGGTTGTCATAAAGTTTCAAAGTAGTAATCTTGTGAAATTATCACATCAAATGCCCAAAACTGAGAACCACCTGTGGATTTCACTGAGCTGACTTCACACATGAATGGAGCCAAAGTCCCCCAAACAAACTCTAGTTCACAAAACTCAGCAAAGCTGTATGGTGGGCACAGAATCTCATGTTCATGATAAGATCCAGATGCTCTGGAGAAGCATGTGGGTGATTATTCACACACCTTGGTTGTGCATGAAGAGTCCTGCATATACACACTAAATACACACATGCACTGATATACAGGACACACACACACAAACATACAACACACATGCACTAAATACCATCAGGGAGTCAGGGAGAATGGAGACATCATTAAACCTCAGGTGTAGCTAGTGGATTTGTATTTGGACAGATCTGTTTTCCTATTGGCATTTGTGTTCCATTCTCACTGGAAGCTTGGTAGGTACCAGGCTCATGAATTTAAAGTAGAAGACTGACTGAATTTCAGAAAGCCCATAGGTTAACCTGAAGGGGAAAAGCAGGAACAGAACAAGATCCAGAAAGAAGAGAAAAGAGAATGTGGAAAACAAGCAAAATGTACTCACGATGTAAAGAGAGACTGCGACTGATCATGTAATGGATGTCAGTGAAGAATAACCACATTCCAGAACTCAGGGTGCAGAAGCCCAGGGCACTGCTGTTCCCTAGTGATGCTGGTATCTCAGTGGCAGGGACAGAAATGACCAAATCTCTGGTCTTGTAAATGTGGGTTCTTATAATCAGGTAGAGTCCAAGGAATTTTATTAAGATCGAGCAGTATCAGATAAAATGTCTTCCTATTAACATCTGGCCTCTGAAACCCTATGGAAGCTTGGCTTCTCTTCTCTTGAGTTTCAAATTCCATCTCTGTAAACTCAAGGACATCTGTTTCATATGTGTGTTCAATAATTAGTCTGTTTTACACAGGCAAACCCAATATCAATAAAATGTATATATATAAAATTTTATGCATGTTTTGTAAATAAGGGTTTGGTTGCCTGAGCAAAGTAAGGTCTTTATAGACAAGTGTCTCCTATTCTTTAAAGTTAGTGCTTCCCTAACTTTGTGCAACATAGGATCCACAAAGATCCTGGCCCATAGTTGCTGAGTGACCAAATCATTAGACCAGATTCTCTCAGTTTAATCATTCTATCAGACAAAAGAGAAGAATTATCAGGTTTCCCTAGTGCCTTTTATAGATGGTATATTGACCACTTATTTCCTTTTATTATTCTTCCCTCACACTTTACCTCCTGACCACAGTTTCTACTTCCTCTGCTCCTCCCTCCTCCACACCTCTCATCTGCTCCATTACCTGTCAGAAAAGAATAGACCTCCCATGGATATCAACCTAACTCAGCATAAAAAGATATATGAGACCAGGCACAAAGCATCATGTCAAGTCTGGAATAGGCAACCCTGAAGGAGGGAAAGGGTCCCAAAGGCAGGCAAAAGAGTCAGAGATACCCAACAGTCCCACTGTTAGGAGTCCCATAAGAACACCAAGTACTTCTGATACCATTTTTATACCAGTATTTTCAAATGGATTCAATAAAGATAGACCAATATTTACATAGTGCTTTTGTTAAGAGGGAGGGACACTAATTTCATTTCATAAAGATAAGATAATTGAAGTATAGAGAGTTTAAAACATTTAACACTCTTCCTGATCTCCATGAAGAAAATATATGTGGGTAAAGAAATATATTAATTAGCTGTAAAAATACAAAATACAAACAAATTAAGGTAAAAAGACATCTATATGACTTAGATTTTGACAATGATGAATTCACACATTGACCATTTCACTCAGTATTAGAATGATTTAGCTCACAATTTTCAGTAAATGGAATTGAGTGATTCTTCCTATGGCCAAATAAATAGTAAAGACATTTTTGGGTGTGCAGGGAACCAAGCTTTTATCCAATATATCAAAGGTACATATTTGTGCATAATTTTGCATCTGATACATATTCATTTATGCAAATGTGCACTTTATCTTCCAATATAACTAGCTCCAGACATGTGGACTAGAATGTACCAATTAGGTTGACTTAGTACAGTTGCTCCAAAGCCAGAAGCAAGGAGCCACAAGAGACAGGCAGCAGGAGAAGCTCCAAAAGATGCAACCAGTGCTCTTGGGCTAGTCAGAAAGTTCTTCCCAAAACCTTGGGCAATTTATTCAGAGATGTCAAAATTTGTGACTGGAAGAAATTGCAGCTGTCAACCTTGATACGGACAGGATTCAGCATTCAGAGGTTGAATGGAGCAAGGAGACCACTGGTACCTACAGTGGGAGACTGAGGATTGTCTGAATTACTGTTCAACGCTTGGTTTTTTATTTCTGCCTCTAATATTCCCTATTCATTCATTTATCCCAGATGAGGGCTCAGGCTGAGACCCAGTCTTCAAAAAGTTAATTATGTGGAATTAGGGGATATACAGTTATAATTCAGTGCAGCAAATCTGAAGCTACACTAATCCTAAGGTGCTATACATGGCTGTTAGCAACACACCACACAACCTTGGAGTATCTTAGGAGCCTTGATGCCAAAGAGCAAAACTGAGCTTGACATTTAAAAAATCACTATTATTATTATTATTATAAACAAAAGGGAAAACCCATACATGAAAGTAGCAGCAGCAGGATGTGCTTAGCCTAACAGGAGGTGAGGAACAGGGAGTGTCCGTTCAGTCAGGCTCCAATGACCTAGCTGTAGTGCAGAATTAGGTCAACATTGAGAAAGAAGAGCGCTCCCTTGGAGGATGATGGATCCCTCACAGGAAGGGTACCTTAGCAGAGAAGATGGACTCCTCTGAGAACCATGAAACCTCTGAAGAGACACAGCTGGGAGCTTGTGAATTCAGTGGAGATGCTTAGCTCCAAGGCTCAGTGATCAAAGAAAGAATAACTTGGGGTGATTAACTATTCAGAGAAACATCTGCATATTAAGTAAGTATATTTGCATATTCTTATATCCTGCATCTGCAGAGAAAGCTTGGGAGACTTTCTGGTTTGTCATTTCAAGGGTAAGGCAGAAGGAAACTATAGTGCCAAGAGCAAAACATGGGGCTCTGGGTCTGGAGCAAACTGCAGAAACTTTGTCAGTGAATGCTAGAGGTGTGTTGCTAATCATCCACAGAGCATCATTTTTCACAACAAATCTCCCCAAGAAGACAATATTTAAAAGGACTTAGAACTGAACTTTCCTTTTTCTCCTTGTGGAGTTCATGGTGTGAGAGGTCCAGGGTTATGGTTGTTTGCACATAACCCTGAGATGCAACTGAGTTAAATGTTTGTTCTTTTGTTTTACACAATCAACACAACTTTCATTAACAATGAACATGAAGAAACTTTTTAAAAACACGAGTCCAGGACTCAAACATATTTTCCCAAACCCTTAAGTGAATTTGGGAAGGGGCTTTAGTGTTACAAGTCTGTGAAAATCCGAACGTCCTGTGATAAAGAAGAAACATTCATTCTTTTACTATTTTCGTCCTTTTTCTAAAAGTGAAAAGTGAAGCCATTTTATTGCTTCAGCACAAGAACAAAACTTTTCTTTGATAAGGATTTATATATATTCATTTTCATTTGTAGTACTTTCTTGGTTGATATCTGAAATTTCAGAAAAATAATATATGGTATAAGTGTAACAGAGCCAGAACAAATACTAACATAAAAAAAAAAAAAAATTCAAAGAGGAGGAAAGTGCTTGGGGTTGAAAATTATTCCATGCTAAATTGAAGCATTAAAGCTAGGGAAGAAATAACAACAGCAACACATCTCTGCGGCTTTATCATTTAGATGTATGGTCTCCTGTCTAGTGAGCTGCCAGAGGGCCAGATCTGAAAGCTAGCAAGTTGCTGCACCATGAATTCTTCAAATGACCTAGAAGCCTCAGACTTTACACCAGCCAATATAAATCTTCTGTTTATAAATCTGAACTTATTTAAATCCAGTTGCTTGGCAGGTTTCCTCCAAGGGTATATATATTATGACACATAATTAATAGAATTGAAATTTTTAACTCAGTCTTTGAGAGTTGTTTGTAAACTAACTAGAATAATACCATTAGCCTTGAGTCTTTACCATATTGATGTAATTAAATGCTGTAGCACTTGCTGATATGCTTGTGTCTGATAGTGTGTGAGTGTATGTGAAGGAATGGATGAAAGCCCACTTAAAGAGTGTGTGACAGTATGTCAGTGTGTACTAAGGTTTAGAAAGAAAATCAGAACAAAGAGACCAGACTGTAGGAAGCATCCTTTGTTCACACAAGCTCCTCTGTGCGCACAAGCACCTTCCCCGCTTATTTGTACATTCGTTTAGTCTCATTCTCTCCCTCTCACCATCAGCAAATGATACTTTTCTGGTTACCTCTTAAAATTTTTCTCTTTACTTTTCTCTCATTTCTTCCCATATGTGAAAAGAAAATGCTAAATTATCTTGGAAAATAACTTTTGCAATGAGGCATAGTAATATATTTAATATACATAATTTTAATCACTAAATTATTGACTCTATTATATCTACAATGAATAAGTGGGCACAACTGCTTTTTGAATATTGACTAAGTCACAATAAAATGCTAAGTTGGGGGATTATAGGATAAATACATTAAGACGCAGCAAAAAATTTAAAAAAACCTGAATTATATTTTTATCTTCTTATTTTAACTGATTGTATGACTTTGGACAAAATATTAGAGCATGTTAGTCTGACTTCATTCTTTCATTAAAATTAATGGAGTCATTTTGTGGTGTCTCTCATACCTGAGATTCTGATATCTTCCTTTGGTATGTACTGATGCATTCCTGGAAGAATGGAAGGCAGCCCAGCAGGTAACAAAACAAAGTTTTAAGACCACTTGACTCCTGTTCAGCTTCATGGTGGTTTTGGTTTTGTTGTTTGTTTGTTTGTTTAATTGTGCTTGGTGACTTCTTAGAGAAAGTAAGTCTGATAATTGTCTTCTTTAGTGCATTGTCAGCAAACTTAAGCAACCCATTTATTCTCTGGTGCTAACTTATGCAAACAGCAAAAAAAAAACAAATAAAAACAAACAAACAAGCAAAAACAAAGGAGAAAAAAAGTTCAGAGTGATATGATTAGGACAGTTGTCAGTGCAGTGAAGGATGATGTGAGAAAGGCAGAATTTAGAGTCACATGAACAGAGACCAACCCTCCTCTGTCCTTTCTTACTCCACAGTACTCAGGAAACCAGTGTTTCTCTCTGGGGCTCAGTCTTCTTTCCTAAGATCATGGAGGTAGTTGTGCCCCTCTGAGAGACTTCTTGAGGATTCAGTAGCAAAATATATAAAAACAGTAGAGTCACTGGCTCACAGCTGAGTATGGAAATCCCTCAATTCCCCCAGAGTTCCAGGCAGTGAGGCACAGGGTTTTGAACACAGTGTCTGTGGCAGGTCACCCCAGCTTTCAATCCAAGTCCTTCCATTTGCTATTATGAAACCAAATGAATTTATTAATCTTGTGAAAATTTATTTAACTGTGATATTGGGACTGTGAGGATTAATTAACTGAGTTCATACACAAAACAACTTAGTGTGTATTGTTCTTAACACCAGTTACGTTGGCTGTTCACCAGTTAGTGAAATAATAATACCTATATAAAAAGTACACTCCAGAAAACCAGCTAAGTTTCTTCATCCAATGAATGGATAAAGTTGAACCTTGAAAGCTTTAGAAAGCAGATCATATGTGTCACAGGGAGATTTGGAACCGAGCCTTAAAAACCCGATGCTAGGGCTGTGGTTACCTTCATTGTAACTCACTGCCTCTAAGGAAATTGAAAAAGGAACCTAATTAATTCTTACAAATTGCTAACTCTAGCAACATTTGTGAAGATGAAGGTTGAAGGAAAGAAGACAGGACTGGCAGTGAGAGGAGGGGTTGAATCATCCAAATGGGTGCAGGTGCTGCCAGAATGGCTGACACTGAAAAAAAAGATGTGGAGAGAGAGAAAATGAGGATTTTCTGTGGATAAAGAAAACAATCACAATAAATAATCCTCGGGAATCACGCAGCACTCAAAACAGCTTTGTTCACATATCTCCCGAAATGAGAGCCTTTGTGTAATGGTGAGCATGACAGAATGAACCTCAGCACCCTGTGGTCTGCTGCCTCCACACAGTGAATTTAACAGCAGTGCACAAAAATTAAAATAAAATGAAAACTTCAGAAAAATGCCTACTGAGCCAGGAGCATAAAACAGTTGTGGATTTCATAGGTAGAATGAAAGATGACAGTTCTACCTAACAGGTTTAGAGGTGGGTTGTTTTAAATGTCTTGATTTGTGCCAAAGGCTGTAAGGCATTGTCTGTTTACTTAGAAGTGGTTTGGTGGCAATTGTAAAACAGAATAGAGTCTGTTTGCCCTCAAGTATTGCAAAGTTAGGGACACTATTCTGGATACAATTTCTAAGTCATTAACAACAGGATCTCCTGACTTCACACAAGTAGTTTTTCTACCATAACCATACGTTTTCTAAAATAAATAAATAAATAAATAAATAAATAAATAAAAAAAATGGGAGTACTCTGCACCCTAAGAAATGTTATGAGGGTCTCTGCACATAGCATGCTCCTCTAGCCCACAGTCCATGGCAGGCAAGTGGGAGGCCATTAGTAATTAGTTCACAGGTGCCTTCTTCATTGATGTCACTTCCTCTCTGTGAGAATACCGTCTATACGGCCCTTCTGTTTCTCTCTGCTGATGAGAAAGGACTTTGGAACTCTTTACAAACCAAATCTTCACATGCAGACCCAATCTTTACTAAAGTGGCCCATTAACGATTCTGTCCAGCCAGACAGGAAAGAGAATCATCATAGTCATGAGTGTTTACTACTCAGTCTGTGTCATTCTGAGGAAGGAGTGTTTGCAGTCAGGTAACACTAAGATGGCATGTTGCTCTTCAGAATCTTGTTTCAGCCCTTCATTTCCATCCTTACTGCCAAGGTCATGTGGTCTGTCATGGCTGCAGAATGTTTGACTCTCAGATTAACTTTGTAAAGAAGCTGAGCAGAATTGGTGGAGGCCAATTCCAGGCAGGATTCCTTATCACTTCCTTCGAGCTGTGCCTTGCTTCCTTCCCCTTCCTTATCTCAGGGACAGTAATGGTGACATCAGCCATGACCATGAATGTTGTATGCTGAAGGCAGCACTGGACCACCATCAAGGCCCTGAGTGAACAGAGAGGAGTAGATTCCTGCTTCTGCCCACCCACCCTGGTTCTCATCCTTTGCTGACATGAAGTATTCTTGACTTTAAAATGAGCAAGCATTAAACTCTTACCAACTGATGTATGCTTGCTTCTCTGTTCCCTGAAAATAGTTTCCTCTGACTAGTACAATGGAGAATACAGGCAGAAACACCCTGGATAAACTGTAATGGTATGCTTTTGTGCTCCTTCAAACATTTTGCCTACAAGAAATCATAAAAGCCAGCTTGGAGGAGTGCAGGCTCCTCTGCCACCCTGGAGCAGCAGAACCACTGAATTTCTGTTTGCAGATCTTGAGAGTTATGGGAGCCTTTGAAGTCAAGTATGATTTTGTCCAAAACACTATTGAATTCAAAATAGCATCCAACCATCAGCCTCTGAGATGAACTTTCCTGACAAAATAAAAGAAAACACAGAGGGCAGAGCACTGTTTGCTCAACCCCAAACCACATGGAACTAGAGTCCAGAAGGAGCTTAGACAAACTATAGAAAGCTTAAGAGTTTAACTAAAAAACACCCACCCAGATTTACTTTCTGGAAGGAATTCCTGCTTCTGCCAAAGATACAAGATGTCATTTTCCTTTTCTTTTGACTAAGAAACATCTAGAATGTACCAAAGAGGTAACTAGACCATTTCCCCATGTGAGACCACAGCCTCTAAAGGCAACCCAGTTTTTTCCTGACTCCTTTATCAACAGGCTGGTTGTGTTCCCTGGGGAATGTTTTCCCTCTGCTGACAATTGTGACTTTCCCTTGGTTCCATCATTGGGAACACAGATAAGGAACTGAGTTGGTCCTGTAGATTCTGCTTAATTGATTGTAATAGACACAGGAAAGAATGTTTATAGGTCATAGACTTGCTCTGTACTTGGGCCTAGTAAATGCATCTAACCAACTATAGGAAAAACCATGATGATGTATTTATAAACTGCAAATCTGAACACCATTGAGTATCCACTCAAATTAAGACTATGCAGGGACAAGGAAAACATATGCCAAACATTGAAAGCATGAAGGTCTTAAAGCTTACAAGAATCAGGATTGATTGCAGCAAAAGGATGGAATTTAGAATTAAAAAAAAAAAAAAAAGTTAGCATTAACTCCTGCCCAAACCCATACTGGACACTTAGACAACATCCTCATGCTGTTAAAAATATAAAACTTCTGGGTACTGGATTGGGTGAGGGCCATGTCTCTCACAGTTTAATACACAAACTGGGAGAAAAAGTGTCTTCCAAGTGCTATTCTGTATGGAGGCTTTTGGGCTGGCCACTCTGTGGAAATACAGACTTTGGCATTAACATGACAGTCTTGAGAGACTGGAGACAAAGCATTGGCCCTTTATAGTGAGAAAGGTAACATTAGTCACTCTGTCATAAAGACAGGAAACCAAAGGGCGATACGTATGGGTGAAAAAATAGGCTAAAAATCATGTCACCCATTCTAACCTCGACATGTAATGTTGAGAGAAGAGAGGCTGCATGAGGAAAATCTCTGTTCTGAAGGTTCCCTACAATGAAGCTCACTTGGGCTGAGTTCACGCCATCTGCAGAGTATAAAGATGCCAACGGATGGTTAGGATGAATGATCAGGGAGACAGACACTAGAAATACCCAAATAGAAAAGGGAATAAGTAAGTGGTAGACAGTGGGAGCAACTTTGGCACCTAGAACAGCCATGCTAACAGAGGAGCACACAGGAGCAGTACTATAAGTTTATTAGCCTTTCATATCAGAAAAGTCAAAGAATTACAGAAAACAGCCAAGTATCCATCTTGTAAAGTCCAAAACAAAGCCTGTGGAGACTTTTCCTTTTGATAATTTAGGTCCCTGTGACTGAATCAGGCATGAAGCTTGATAAAACTCCCAAAATGTATCAAAATACTTCACAGTAATATAATTCAAACAAACTACACACTGAGCTCTGAAATGACCCAGCATGAACCTCTCCAAAATGGCACAGTGCAGACCTGCCTGGGCATTGTCTTTCTTCTCAGAATGCCCATTGAAGGCTTGAGACCCAAACACTCATTCTAATGGAAGTGAAGGATATGGGGAGCAGGGGACAGTAATGGATAGTTACAGAGATCTATTTCCACAAAGCTATGCACCCCAAAACCCTGTCTCAGAATGCAGCACTTATGGCAACCACAACTGCTTCCATGATAGGAGAAGAGGTGTAATTCATCTTGTCTCAAAACAGCTCTTCAGGACTGAATCACACAATGAGAACAGGAGATATGCACATTGCAGATCCATCTGTTTCAAAATGAAAATCAGATTGTTAACTAGACATTAGCCAGCATGCTGGTACCAACAAGGTAGGAAAATCATGATCAGGTTGATGTTATCCTAGGTTGAACATTAACTTATGTTATCGATCAAAAGACAATGCATTGGAGATTTTAACATATTCAGTGGAAAAATTGGTGAAGTTCCATACACAATAAATTAGTGAAATATAAACAGAAAGAAATTTAACCTGATAAGAGACACATTCACATGAATTACATCAAATATGTAGTGAAGAAAACAAAGAGTTGTTATCCGCCATTATAGAGTCAGAATTCTAGTGGAATTTCTCAGCAAAATAGACAAGAAAAGGCAAGATGACATTGCTTTGTTCTGGGCGTGTCCTTGCACTTCAGTTATAATTCTAATGTGGCAGCACTGATATGAAGGACATTTTGGAGATGATTGTCATGAGAACACCCAAGGATGCTCGCAACCCCTTCTACAGAGCGAGTATATCCAAATCTTTTGTGTAATAAAGAAAAACTTATTGAAAATAAACAAAGCAAGCTACAGTTCTAAATTAAAATTTTCATGCTAACATGAAAAATGTCAAAATAATCTGTAAAGTGAATACTCTGAATAAAGGTCTCAGCGAGTATTTGTTTAGCTTGACCAACTGCCTTTAAAAGTAACACAGAGAAGAAAGCTGTGGGGTGAGGCCAGGGGCAGCTTCATATCATCAGACTTTCTGCATTGGTAGAAGGTGCGTTAAAGTGGACCATAGAATAGGGACACAAGGCAAAAAGTGAGGCACAGGGGCTGGGGCCAGGGCTCAGTTGGCAGAATTCTGGGCTGAAGGATCCCAAGCATGGTCTAAACTACTGGTAAAAGACTATACTCTCAGCACTTGGGAAGGGAAGGCACAGGAGGGGAGAAAGTTCAAAGTCATCTTTGGCTACCCCACATTGTGAGGCCATGCTGGGCTGTATGAACCCCTGTTTCAAAAATAGTCAAAACAGAACAAAAACCTAGCAGGTAGGAATTTCAACAGAAACTTAAATTGGTGTTGGCTTGATTTCCAACCCTGTCACACAGATTGCAGTGATACTTCCCACATACTCTCTGGGCCCTGCACCCATCCTAGTTAATTTCTAAGATGGTTTCCCTTGAGAGACACAGAGTTCCTTACTGGTATGAACCTTTGCTCTCTGTCCTTCAGTGTCCCCTAAGCTTGTTCTTCTTCATGTGGAGTCCAACCTGCCATGGAGTTCTAGACCTTTGTTCTTGTCAAGCTTCTAAAAAGTTCCTTTGGCTAAATAATACACTTTGAGTATTACTATGTTGTACTGTGCCCTCAGCACTGTGCATTTCCCCTTTGTACTGTGTCCCCAGCACTGTGCCCTCAGCACTGTGCATAGCATTCACTAAATAGCTCTCCAGTGAAATATGGAAATCACGAGGCCAAAGAGGCTCATTCCTGGCATTTGGTTCAGAGGGGACTAAACCTGCCCTGCAAGCACAGTGTGTACTCAACACTGAGCCCATTGATGTGGCCATTGTATAAGACTTGCTGTGAGTAGACTGACAGCCAGTGAGTGAGGGTTGTTATTAAATGTGTTGATTCTCAGTCTCTCAGAAGGTGTTCGAGTGTGGCATTTAACACAGTTGAATAAACCCTTCAATACTTCCTGCATTATACTCATTTCATTATAGAATAAATCACATTCTTGCCACACCATGTAATTGACAAATGAAATTCACGCTGAGTTTCAGAGTGATATACTAAAGAGGAAAGCCTTCAATGTGAGGGTTCATTTTACCAATGTCACAGCCCCTCAGTGTTTCAGGTACACATACAAAAATCATCTGGCTTAAAATTCCCCTTATCTACTCCTAATTATTTTCAGCTGGATATAAATAATTGGTTCCCTGTCTTTCTTTATAGTGTAAATATAATAATGCATACATTTTTCTCACTTGTTAACGTAAACTGTTTTAGAAGTGTGTGCATAATTTTATTACTGAGCTTTATAAGTCAACCATCCTGCCCATGTTTGCACTCTATGAGAAGTGTCTGTTAGAACCTGATTCCCTCCCATGTTAAAACAAAAGTTTCGTGAGTGATTTTTTCAAGTTGACTTAAATAAATAAAGCTATAATTCAATTTCCCATTGCCAGTGAGTCACATTAGCATTTTCTATTACATTTGATGAAGCAAATGTTGATTTCTTCTTGATACTCCTTCTTTCTTCACATCTCTAGTCTCCGACTAACAAGATGTTAATGTCGCAGGATACAAGAATATACAGGTCTCACTGGCTTTGCAGATTGCCAGGGGAGTGTAAGGACTTCAGTAAATATCAACGTCAGTGTAGTCCAGCCAAGACAAGGAAAGATGAGACATACACTCCATTAAACAGGCTTTTATTTTAATTTATGTTAAATTGTCAAATCTTAAATTAATGAATAGCAAATGTGAACTCCCAAAAAGATCCTGTGAGAATACCCTTGTTTACAGACATTTCCTTTTTAAATTATAGTAAAGGCTTGTTTCCATGCAGTTATAAATTAAATACTGTGACTTCACACGGGCACCCAGTAGTCACTCTGTGAGAGAAAAGCAAACACCAAATAAAGGCAGCCATGCAGAAAAACCTAAAGTTCAATACCATTAATTTAATTATAGAACATAATGACTTGACAGTGCAATGGGTTGGATTTAAAAGATGGTATTGAAATTGATTGCTAATCATTAAAAGGTGTGTGGAAAGCGTGAGGCCTCCATGTGATGGAAGGTTACAGGTCTATCTGAACCCAAAGACCATCAGCAATGCATCATGGGGAGGGGGGGTAGTCACCAGCAGCACTGGGGATGCTCATGGCACACAAGACTTTCACTAACTGCATTATCTTATTGAATATTTGCAGTGTACCCTGCAGTGAAAACTGTCATCTCCATCTCACAAGGGAAGGGAATGAAGCTCTGAGAGTTGGAGTAACTACATAGGTCAGACCATGTTCAGGAGCAGGTACTGTGTGTGGGCAGAAAAGACAAGCCTTGAGCTAATCCTGCATAACTGAAGGAAAGATGCAAGTGCAAACTTCCCTAAACTTGACCCGTTAGGTGTCTTGCAGTCCTGACGTTTCTTATCACCAGCATCAACTTGCTGAGAATAGTCTTTGTGAAGGATTTTCACAAGTCACTTTTCTCTCTCTGGACAGACAGAATGGGGCAAGAAAGCAAAATATCTTAGAGTTTGGTGTGTGCTTTTAGACATCTAGCAGGTCAGGGGGGCACACAGAGCTAGTTTCACCAGCTGGGACCTAGAGGAGCCTGCTGCGAGCATGGAGGATTGCTGCTCACACTGAGATGACTCAGTTTATGCAGCTTTCCTCCTGCCTGCTGACCATCTCCCCCTTGTATTGTTACTGTCTCCCTGGGCATAACTCACTTGTGCTCTGTGCTTACAGAAAATAGAAGAGGAAGCTTCAAGGCCACTTTTCAAAAATCAGATGCCAGCAGTACTTGTTTGAAATAAGACTTAAGGACATGTATTGCCCATATTTTCATAATTAGAAAGCAAAACGTTTGAAACCTAAAAAACTTTTTGTTATAATACATCTTTCTGCTTATAATGACCTATGGTGTGTGTGGGAGACATTTTTGGTAGCTTGGGACACTTATTTCAAGTAGAAAAAAAGAAGAAGAAGAAGAAGAAGAAGAAGGAGGAGGAGGAGGAGGAGGAGGAGGAGGAGGAGGAGGAGGAGGAGGAGGAGGAGAAGAAGAAGAAGAAGAAGAAGGCTCATTAAAATTTAGACCTGACAAAGCAGTTTTACACACACACATTAACCTATTTTAATTCTCACAAAAACACTTTGTTGTAAGCAATCTTTTCCTATTTTATGAATAGAAGAATTTGACTCTATAAAGGCTTAGCATCATTCTAAATGAGCCAGCTGTTAGCCTCAGTGCTGAGACGAGGATATGTTCCAGGGAACAACAACCCATGTCCCTCGTTCTACAAACTGCATTCAAATCAAGGCTCAATGGTGCCATAAGTGTTTGTTGTATATGAGCTGGTTTCCTAGTAGCTAACATTAGTGTTCTTTTACTATTTCTTTAAAACTGCAATCCAAGTTCAAAGACAACGCTTTGCACCTCTGTTCTCACTGGACTGGTGTTAAATGCAAGTTCTTTGCAATGCTACCATAGCATGGTTCAGGACAGAAGACACAATTCCTTTAACAGACTCCCAGGCTTGGAATTCCAGAAACTCATGTGCAAGTCAGGTGGTGGGATAGGTGTCCCCCTGTAACTTGGCCTGTAAATTTTACCTAAAGTCTTTGAAGTTCAGTGTTCTCATGTGTTAACTGGATGTACTAAGCCTTCCTTTCTGTTTAGCACAGGTGCATGGAAACATGTAAATGGACACTACACAGATGTACAAGCATGTGCACTGCACAGCTCCCCTTTGCTCAGCTTGTCCTCGGTTGTTAGGTTCATGGTAGAAGCCCAGAAAAATCACTTCAGAGACAGAAGCTTAAAAATGAATGATTTACTTTGTGCACGCAGGGAGGTGGCCAGTTCTGAATCTGAGCTGTATCCCCAAAGAGAGATTGTACAATATTTTTATAGGATGAGAACACAAAGCAAGAAGGAATGAGTTGTCAGATTGACCAATCATATTTTGATACAAGCAGTTAAACAAGGAAGTTAACTTGGGCCTCATCTGGATCACCAGTCCTGGAGTCAGCTTTTGCATCCAGGTTCCCTCCTGGACTCCGACCTGGAATTTAGAATTGTCCAGGAACAAAGGAGTAAGAAAACTTCATGTAGTCAATGAAGTCATGACAGGCAACACATTCATGACTTGTGTGCCTTAGTTTAGGAAAAGGATAACAGCAACTTCCCTCCTCACAATCTTTACTGGTTAACAGTCAAATATCTTCAGATATTTCAATCTGAAGAAGCAGGGAAGGAGTTGGGTTCCAGAGCCTGGAAACATGGACTCAGTTTTGACCCAGCTCCTGAGATGGCTGGACTGAGGAAACTTCTCCCAACATAGTGAATTAAGAATGTTACGTCACCTGAGTTTTTGATCTAAGCCATTCTGACTGGTGTGAAGTGGAATCTCAGGGTTGTTTTGATTTACATTTCCCTGATGACTAAGGCTATTGAACATTTCTTTAGGTGCTTCACAGCTATTTGGTTTTCCTCAGTTGAAAATTCTTTGTTTAGCTCTGTACTCCATTTTCAAATAGGGTTATTTGGTTTTCTGGAGTCTAACTTCTTGAGTTCTTTGTATATATTTGATATTAGCCCTCTAATAGATGTAGGGTTGGTAAAGATCTTTTCCCAATCTGTTGGTTGCCATTTTGCCCTATTGACAGTGTCCTTTTTTAGTTGTACCACTCCTGGGCATATACCTAAAAGATACTCCAACATATAACAAGGACACATGCTCCACTATGTTCACAGCAGTCTTATTTAAAATAGCCAGAAGCTGGAAAGAACCCAGAAGCCCTTCAACAGAGGAATGGATACAGAAAATGTGGTACATTTACAAAATGGAGTACAACTCAGCTATTAAAAACAATGAATTCATGAAATTCTTAGGCAAATGGATGGAATTAGAAAATATCATCTTGAGTGAAGTAACCCAGTCACAAAAGAACACACATGGTATGTACTCATTGATAAGTAGATATTAGCCTAAAAGCTCGGAATACCTAAGATACAATTCATAGACCACATGAAGCTCAAGAAGAAGGAAGACCAAAGAGTGGATGCTTCAGTGCTTCTTAGAAGGGGGAACAAAATACTCACAGGAGATAATATGGAAACAAAGTGTAGAGCTGAGACTGAAGGAAAGTCCATCCAGAGACTGCCCCACCTGGAGATCCATCACATATCCAGTCACCAAACCCAGACACTATAGCAGATGCCAAGAAGTGCTTGCTGACAGGAGCCTGATATAGTTGTCTCCTGAGAGGCTCTGCCAGAGCCTGACAAATACAGAGGTAGATACTCATAACCAACCATTGGACTGAGCTCAGGGTTACCAATGGATGAGTTAGAGGAAGGACTGAAGGAGCTAAAGGGGTTTGCAACCCCATAGGAAGAACAACGATATCGACCAACCAGATCCACCAGAGCTCCCAGGAACTAAACCACCAACCAAAGAGTACACATGGGAGGAGCCATGGCTCCAGCTGCAGATGTAGCAGAGGATGGCCTTGTTGGACATCAATGGGAGAGGAGGCCCTTGTTCCTGTGAAGGCTCAATGCCCCAGTGTAGGGGAATACCAGGGTGGGGAACTAGAGTGGGTGGGTGGGGGGAACACCCTCATTGAAGCAGGGCAAGGAGGGAAGGGATAGAGGGTTTCAGGGGGGATCAGGAAAGGGGATAACATTTGAAATGTAAATGAATAAAATATCCAATAAAATAAAATTTTAAAAAATGTTACATCACAGGTAGGATAACAAAGAACTCAAAACAAAACCATTTACAAATGCTTATAAAGTATTTGGTAAAAGCAAATAATGCCATGTTTATTGGTTTCATTCTGGTTCAGGTCTTGTTTGGACAGCAACGTTGTCAAGGTGATTTTCAGTAAATCACACCCAGGAAATAACCCTGTGTGCCTGGCTCACTCAGGTCAACTCTACCTGCACATGGGTTTCTGACCCATGGTTACAGTATGATATGTATTCTTGACCTTGGTGCTAAGCTCAGTGGAAACATCACAAACTTCAGAGTCAAGAACCAAGTAAGCACCTGTTGATATGTGAGGGTAGTGCATGTGAGTGTTATGGCCTCTCTCTGTGAAAACATAGAGTCTGTTTATCAACTGGCACAAGGATATTGTAAAAATGTTACGACAAAGAAGTGTTCAAAGAAACAGAAAACAGAAACAAATTCCCTTTAAAATTAAAAATGAAAAACAAGTTCAAATTAGTTAAATGGACTTTGAAGTCCTTCTTGGAGCACCAGGAGGTTACAAGTATAAGAGTTGAGTAGAATAGAAAGCAGGAGGCAGATAGTAAAGAGTGTGGTCTCTCTTGTCTTGACTCAACAGCAACAGCCCCCTCCTTCAGGCTACTATCACTTTGCTCTGGGAACATCCACCTTCCAGTACTCATCCACCAAGAAAGAAAGCAAAGCCTTCCTCATGCCAAGTAAGGATCCCCTTGTCCTCCCTTGAGAAAGAAGAGCAAGTTGTAATAGGCCACCAGCACGAACCTATAGTTGGTGTGCTGAGCTCAACAAAATGTCCAGAAGAAACACATCCAAATCCTCCTGTCAGAGAAGAATGATTGGCTAAACCCAGTAAAATGATGAATTGAACTGTTTATACCTACACTGCAGTTTAAAATATATAAATAAATAAAATAATAAATAAATGAAAACAAAACTTAAAAACTAAGCAATGTATATATATATATATACACACACATGTATATATATGTATATATGTGTATATATATATATATATATATATATATATATATGTTAGATAAATACATAGATACATAGATAGATACATAGAAAAAGCAAAGCACTGAAAGTGACCCAGTTGCTTGGTCATAACCCACTGTGACCTCCTTACAGAATAAATGTGTGTAAGCAAAATGAAAAGAAGTAAAACCCATTTGTGTCTGAGCCTAACCAGCATTTCCCTTAGCACAAAGCAGATGCTCATTCTTTTCAGTCTGACCTTATATCATAGGTGCCACTAAGATAAGGTAAAGAATGGCTCTAGAGGCCACAATAGTGTATATTAAAAAACTTAACAGGAGCAGTCTGGTTTGGAAGTCATAATCTCAGTTAATACATGATACTAACTTTCAATGCAAGTAAGAATTTTGTGAGATTTTTGTCAAATAATACACTCTCAAAACACATTACTACTCCAAGCTAAAGCTACCATGATCAAAAATTTAAATAATGGAATGTTTTATTTAAGATCTTCTCAGTAGTTTCCTGCACTCGCTCATTGGATTTAGACAGCTATCTCTCTGTCCCAGTGTTGGATACATAAACCGGAACACTGATGACTTGATCCCATCATGACCTCTGATCCTCAAGTCACTAAGTAGCAATCCTAATTTTCCTATCTAAGTTCTATAGCATAGTTACACAGAAGTATATAATTTATCATGGAGTTTGACAAACCGGCTTCAACTGTTGTTCTGGTCATTCTCAATGTATTAGTCAAAACATTCAGGATACACTTTTCAGCTGGCTTGTAAGGGTCACATCAGAGACTATCCCCTAGCAGTAAAAACCCCTCATGGAATGCATTCTGCATCCTTGGAATTTGTTAAACCTCTATCTATCTGTCACACGACTCAACAAGTAGAAGCTGCCCACTGAAGAGCCCACACTCATTGCCTTTGGACTTCATGTATGGCCAGGCATTATAACCAATAGTCTGCTATAGAAAGGTACTGTGTGGTAATTCTACAAGTGCTAATGTGCAGTAACTATTAGTAACTATTTGTTAACACCTGCAGACACCTGCCTGCAGAATTCTGCAGATGGATTTGTTAAATATGAGGTCATGAGGCATTTTTTTCTGTAGGCTCCTGTAGTTGGGAGATGACGGAGCAGCCTCCAAAGCAAACTGAATCTCATAATGCAATGTGATGCATAGCTCAACACTAGAAAATCAGTCAATTATGTTTTAAAGAAAGACAGAGTGCAGAGGTTGTATATCCCTCCTGAGGAACTTCCTCTAGTGAGTCAGACTTAGAACATAACACCCAAACCATCAATTTTTAAAGAAATTTGCATAATAAAAGAAAACATTGGAACTTTGACTTCTATGTAGATAGATTTGGAATCAATTCCAATAAAATTGCACTTCGCGCATAGACTATTCACCTGGAGTTGATAGTCATAGATGTGAGAGTCCAGAATGTCTTTCTGAAGACAGACAATCTCTCATAGCTAATTTGGAACAGAGTTTGTACATTACATTTTCATTGCTGATTAGATCCCTACACTTAGGCTTCTGAAAGGACCAGCTATTTCTATCTCCATGGTGGGTCTTCTTTTCTATTCTTTATGATTAGAGTTAAGACAAATGAATCTCTCTTGAGGAGATTTCTCAGCATGTGACTCTATACAGGAATTATTTTGATTTAAGAACAATGATTTGAATGCAAATGAATATTCTTAAAAGTAGTGTTGGAAACCCTAAAATTGCTTTCAGTGTGTTTAGAATAGAAAACTGGTATAAAAGATAGAGCTGTTGCAATGTCCCTGAGTGAAGATGTTTAAGTAAATGTTGTCTCTGGTGGACTCATTTGTTTTCTTGGAGAGCCAGTGTTACTATTTCCTGGAGTTGTAATGTGAAAAGAAATAAAACCAGCTCCTCCACTGTTGAATCACTGAGGACAAAACTTCCCTCCAATTCACTTTTATCTGAAACACTCAGGATAGAGGATCAACTAAATAAGTGTATTCAATAACTTCACATGGCAACCTTGTGTAGGAATTTGAACTATCAAAATTCTCCAGGGATCAGCTCATAGACATTCAAAAGTAAAACAGCATTTGCCAAGACTGAGCATGGAGTTGGAACTCCTAGACAACACATTCTGAGGGGCATAATTCCATCATTCAGAGGAAGTTGCTAGAAAAAAAGAATTTTAAAATGATGTGACCATCTCCAAATAAATGAGGTTTTTCTATGAGAAACAAAGGGTAAATATCTGTTTAGTTCCAAAGAAAAGTTAGGACCAAGAGCATAAGATTAATGGAGAACAATGGATTTCAACTTAAGAGAAAAAGTGTCCCACACTAGACTAAGCTACACTCCAGGGTTGAGGACAACTGAGCTAAGAATGTAACTGAATTCGTGTGTATTTTTGCCTCCAGATAGTCAAGATGAATAAAAATCATACTTGAAGAAAAGCAGGTTTTCAAGGCGAGCTGAAGGTGATTTCCTCTCAAGAAAAATACATTAAATATCCTGCCTCTGTCAGGATACCTAGTGCTGGGGAAGAGTCAATCAAGATGTGGGGTGAGTCAGGCATTGACCCTAAGGAGCCTCACTGGGTAGTTGTAGCTCCACTGGATGGCCCCTGATTAACCTACACATCTGTTTTTCTTGCAGGAGCCTCATAAACTCCCTATAATTTTTGGTCAATAGCAAGGCCACTGAGCTAAGACTGTAACTGAACTCGTGTGTATTTTTGCCTCCAGATAGTCATGATGAATAAAAATCATACTTGAAGGAAAACACAGGCTTAGAAAAATTAGTTCTATTATTACAGAATACTGTGCTAAGCATTCCTCATTTGTCACATGAAAGCCCACTTTAAAGTGTTTAATATGTTTTCATGAATGATTTAACTCTGCAAATAGCTTTGGTAAATATTTGATTTGCTGTTATTAAATTTTCTTTTGCTGACCTAACCTTTGACAGTTATTTTACTTTGGCCTGATATTGTTGGTCTAAGTCATTTTCACATTGGGGTAGTTATTCTAAAGAAGGGTTTGAGAGAAAAATGCGTGTTTATATTTTCTTATTAAAGGTTATCTATCCTAGAAACTGACACTTTTCAAGATAAAGTAAGTCCAAATGGAAGGCTACTGTTCTTTGGCAATAATAGGATCAACCAAGACAGATCAAGGTAAGGCAAGTGTCAGAAACACAGAGATACTGTATACAATAAACCCAAGCCTTGGCAGGGAGATGGGATCCTTTTTGTTCCCTAAGAAGCTAAATAACACAGGCAAAGTTTTTATATATAGAAGGAAAGGAAGTTGACAAATCCTTCCAGGGTTTCATTAAATATATATATATATATATATATATATATATATATATATATATATATACATTTAGTATATTTAATATTTTTAAATCAACTGTGCATGCTATTTGCTTATTTTTATGAATTCTGGAAAGCCTGAAAATACATTGACATTGTGTCCAATGAAGATTCCAGCTGAATTATTGATCTAATTTTGAAATAAAAATATGTTTTGGGTTTCTTCCGCTAGCTTGAGGCTGGCACTAATTTATGTGATTTAATCATGTGTGCTGATGCCTAAGACACCAAAACATGTTCTGTATTTTCAGAATTAGCATACCTTGCAATGCCATTCATATATAGTATAAAGTAGCAGATCTAACACAGTCTACCTTCTTTCTTCTTTAAATTCCCACAGAAAGTACTAAAAGAAATAAATTTATATTCAACAATAACATGGGATAATCATTGGAATTCCAGTAAGAAAAGAAAGGCAGAAGGAAGCTGGAGGTTATAGATGAATCTTACATGAAATATAAAATAGACAAAGTTAAGATGGAAAATGATGAGGGAGTAAATACAAAGAGACCACTTTTCAAAGTTCAGAAGCATCACACCCCAGGCCCTGAGTCCTCTCCAAACAAAGATGATAATAGCAGTTTCTAGACCTGTCCTGGTGCTGAGGCTCACTCACTGGCTAGGTGAGAACCAAGCTGTATTCTCAGAGAATATTCTTTGTAAAGGCCTTTTGGAAATACTTGAGCAGTAACAGCTAAGCCTCCCTTTCCTTCCTTAGATTCTCCATTCCTGAGCTTTTCCTCCCTGCTCCATCTTCCTGGCTGTATGAATGTTCTGTGGTGATTATTCATGTAGTTACCCCATATCATGGAGATCATTTGAGAGTAACTGCCATAATCATGCTATTCTGTAACTTTGTGTCTGAAAACAGTAAGGACTTTCTGCCATGTGTGCTCACAGCAGTCGTCATACTCAAAGCGTCTCTCCCTAATTAAGCACTATTTGTTACCTGGTATTCGACCCACATTCAAGTGTCTCCTGCTATCATGAAACCATTCTTTTTGGAGCTGTCTGTTCTAGATGATCGCACCATACAGACTGAGTGATCTCTTTAAACAAGTGCTTTCACCTATGTTTATGATAAGAACAAATTCAAGCTTTATTAGTTTTAGAGTTATCATATGAAATGATAGGTCCACTCTGGCATTTTTATCCATGGATCATTGTTCACCCTGCCCCCACTGCTCTCACTGGTTCTACCTATGCCTTCTGGGTGGTTCTGCCTTCTGTTTCCCTGTCCTGCTGCACTCTGGAGAGAACTTTTCCATAGCATAAGCAGATGATGTCATAGGGGAGCTGCTGTGCCAGCAGGCCCCACAGTCCATCAAGGGACTCAAATGGTTCTCATCCTTAACAAGGATCTCAGCACATGGGGCCAAATTCATCTCCCTCTATCCTGAAGTAGAAGTACAGTTAGCACGTAAGTCAGTAAGACCACTAGTACAAACACCCTAAGTCCTCAGTCTTAGTATTCTGTTCCTGTGGAAAGATACTATGACCAAGACAAGTTTTAGAAAAGAAAATAGTTAGTTGGGGGCTGGCTTACAGTTTTGGATGGTCAGTCCATTATCAGCATGGCAAGGAGCCTGGCAGCAAGCATGATGCTGGAACAGTAGCTGAGAGCTACATCCTGAACCACAAGCAGAGGAGAGAGAGACAGAGAGACATAGACATACAGACACACACACACACACAGAGAGAAAGAGAGATTGGTGCCTAGCTGGCATGACTTTTTGAAACCTCAAAGCCCACCCTCAGTGACATACTTTCTCCAACAGGTCCACACCTCCTAAACTTCCTAGTCATTCTAATTCTTCTCAAGTAGTGCCACTGCCAGATAATCATTCATATATGAGTGTACAGAGGCCTATAGGGTCCATTCTTATTCAAATCATGTTATCACTCAAGAAATATATCCACCCTATCATGAAGGAGATCTGAGAAAGTCTACATGCAGCAGAGAGGACGTGGGTACCCAGTGCACACAGCTCAGCCAACCTCATCTCTTTGTGACAAGCATACACAAGCAGGAAGCATTGTGGAACCCATACCACCAAATCATCAATCATGCCTCAAAATGTCTCAAATGGAGTCATTTTCATACTGTCAAAAGACAGGCCTAACTAAACCTCAGCAATGGATATCGCAAGGAACATAAAAAGTAGTAGTCTAATGAATGGACAGGAAAAGAAATCTACAAGTAAGCAATGGTAGGATCCCAATAGACGATATTACAAAGGCTTTCATGGGAGAGTGAATGTATAAGTACCATGTTGAAAAGCATTTTTCTTTATCATGAAGAGTATTTGTTTATAAATTTACAAACATCAGTTTACGGAGTCAAATCACCAAATTTGGTATAGAGGCCAGGAAGAAAGTTACAGCTAAAAGCAATGTATGTATTAAAGTATTGTTACAATACAGTGACACCAGAATTAGAATGTAGACAGTAAAATGGGCTCAGAAGATGATTCTATGGATAAAGGTCTTGGCACATAAGTATAGGGGCCTAACTTTCCTCCCCTAGAACAAGCAAGAATCCATATGTAGGTGTGTGCACCTGTAACCCCAGCAAAGGGCAGAGTAGGCACAGGTGGTTCCTGGGGCTTGCTGAACAGCTGATCTAGCCAGTGATCTTGAGTTTAGTGAGAGATCTTGCATCAAACCATGAAGGTAGAGAGAAAAATAAGAAAGAGACCTTACATCTGCCTTTGTCCTTTACTCACATATATGCATTCAACTCTGTGCACATATGAACACACATTCTCAACTAAGTACATACAACCTGCCATACAAAACACTCCTACACACACAACACACAAATAAGGTGGAGAGCAAGGTAGGAAGATACCAGATTTCAACCTCTGACATCCACACACCTATACACAAGCACACACATTCACACATGCATACATGCATGCACACAGACACATGAAAAGAATAGAAAAATTGGAAATGAAATAAGGAAAGAAAGGTTAATTTCACCTGTCATAGCCAAAAGTGACATGGAAACTTTAAGTATTGCTAGGCAAAGAAATATACTAGCTTAGTGTACATAGTCATTAGAAAACTAAACTGAGAAAGTTGGAATAACTAATTAATTCCAGATAGTGGGCAGATAGCACTAGATTACAATGTTGTTACTTGTGAGGTGTTTCCTTATAGATAAGAAATTTGTCATGCTTATGTATGACTTTAATGATACAGAACTGGTATTGTTTATACTTTATAATATGAGATGCTGAAAGATTTCAGATGAATGCCTCTTTACACGAATGGCTTTGAACATTTCTCTTTTATTGTATAATATATAATATTATTGTACATTTTCAGAAGTTATAAAGATAATCACATTCATGTTGTAAATGCAAAGAGCTCTAAAAAGGCACTTGCGATTGACTAATTATGTGTGATATTCCCATTATTAACACACTTGTCCAATTAAAGAGTAAAGCCTTATTAGTAAATGCCTTATTAGTAAGAGGTGGAAGAAAGATTCAGCTTGTAAATCTAGGGCATGTCACACCTGAACATCTCACAAGATCTACAGCTTAACAGAAGCAGGGGAGGCCTTCTCAACTGAGGCTTTTCAGTCCCCTGGGACAGATATAGCTGACATTAAATCCCTCCTGACACTGTTGAACCTGATGAAAATGGACAACATGTCTAGGATTGGAGCATCCCAAAATGTGTTGGTTGCATTGGGGTACTTGGTAATCCAAACACTTCTGACCTCTGTAAGATGTATTACTTCCATTTACTGAGAAGGAAAAACAGTTGAGGGCATTCAGAGATGTTCAGGGTTTCATAGCCTGTCGATTGCTGGATGTAGATTTAAAGCACATTGTAACTCCCAAACCTGTTTGATTTAACACCAGCTTGTTGATGTTTCTCACATGAACATCGGCCACCTATTAAGTGCCAACTGGACGCTAACTGTACTACATATATTATTTTATTTGTTTCTTACAACAAATCTAAGAAATGGATGTTTTCATCTTCTTTGATACACACACACACACACACACACACACACACACACACATACACATATATATTTTTTCCCAAGGCCTGTTGATTAGCAGGCTTCAAATCCAGATCTTTGTAATTTCTGATGCTAAAATGTTAAGCTTTAGGCTGTATTCCTTCTAAGAATCCAGCCTTAGTCAATATAGCTTTTAAGAGGCAGAAAGGAAAAACAAAAACACTTAGCTCCAGTAACAGTCTGCCAAGATGGCAGGGGAGAGAGGCAAGGGCTTGGCATCAAGTGTCTCACGTTCTTACTTTAGCATTCTGCCCATTAGGCTATGAGTATTTACTTATTTTCAGTTCAGTTCCCTTTTTAGACAGACAAAGTGGTAACTACCCAAGGATATCTTTGTGGGCATTGGATAGAGCAACAGAATTAAAAAGAGCAATGTGCAGTAGCCACAGGCTCACCATCATTTACACTGCACAATGAGAATAAAGCCTGATCAGCTGCTCCATGCTGTGTCAATGCTGTGTGTGTGTAATGCTCGCTGTGATGAACTATACCAGAAAAGCCACAATGCTTACTTAAAGCTGTATCGTATGTGTAGCTAGCCAACATGGTGAGGCTAACAACATTTGTATAGACACAAACCTGAGTGTAAGTGTTAGAATAAAGCAGCCCTCTGCACCTGATGAAGGGAGTCCAAAGGGTGTGTTGCCCATAGAAAAATGGTCTGGTATTGAACCTGGTTTGTCCTTCATATAGTGCCTCTGTACAATGCACACAGTGGTTGACCTGCAGTAACAACACTAAAGTTTACAAGTCTCTGGCAGTTTATAGCAAGCCACTTGACCTGGGTCAAACAGCTAACAAGTAAGAAGGCCTGCACGAGAGGTCCAACATCTGCAAGCCAGTGTCTTCTATGACCTGCCACCAAAATGACCGATCACCAAAATGATCGGACTGCAGAATGGGCCAAACTAACTACAGAAAGCACAAGAGATAGATGCCTGCCCACTTAGAAAAAATGGTTGCAGGAGCTTTTGAATATTTTCTTATTCACATTGTGGTTTTATTCAACAATCAGTATGAGTAGTAATTTTGTAGCTAAAAGAAAGTAGCATTTTTATTTCATATTAAAGAGTACAACTTATCAGGGAATTGAAATATGCCCAGAACTTCTCCAAAGAGTTTCCAAAACACATCAAATGAGGGTTGTTCTTTTTCTGGAGACACTAGCTGTTTTACACTTTTAATTTTGTACTCTGTTCTAATTACTGATTATTATCATTTGTAAATTATTGAGTAGATCTACATAATCGGTATTAAAATGTTCTTTTCAGAATAAAAGTAAATGGTGTCCATGGGAGAGATGGAGTTTGTGATCTCCCATTGGGCCTCCTGAATAACACATGGCCCATGTTAAGTGACTTGAGAAGATGCCACAGTTAGCAGAGATTTCTGAATATGCAGATTTATGTAGTACTCAATACAGGAAGAAAGAGGCATGGTTTATTCCTCTACAAGGAAGATAATTACTTTCAGATTATTAACAGTTCATAACAGAAAGGCTTATTTGAGTAAACATTAAACATATTTTCTTCCCTCAACAAGCCAACAATTTCTTCAACTTACCTGAAATGTGATTTGATGATTAATAAACAATGCTTTTTCCCAGCATCCCATTCTCAATATGGAGGGAAAGGGGCCAGTGACAACTTTCGGTGTGTTGTGGGGTATGCTGATGTTGTGGATTCATAGAACACAAACAGCTAATTAGGCTTTGGGTGGGGCCCTACAGAGGTCATGGGTGGGATGACATCTGAGCTGTGATTGGATGGCGAGCCAAGGAAATATGTGGGTCAGTGGCTCTCTAGACTGCTCCGGTTAATGTCAGACATGCTGTTCTATTATGTACTTCTAATCTAGCTACAGATCTTCAAACTGTTTTGTATTTTGTACTGTGAAAGCATTGGTTAAGCATTACAAATAGTCTGAGGCAAACTTTCCCGTTATTACCAAGTACCAAAGGAGGCTAGCCACCCTGGAGGATCAAGCTGTCAACACTAGCATATGTAAAGTTCACGCCCAGGGTCCCAGCCCACCTGGCTAAGGTTGTTTTCCCACTTGTTTACATGAACCAGACCCTAATGTTAATTTGTGTGTGTGGTTTTTTTTTAATCTTTGCCATTATTAAAATCTGCTTTCCTGGGTGAGCTTTTCTTGTTTCTAAATTAGTCTCCCCATGTTGAGCATTTCTGAGAATGAGAGAATGAAGCACAGTATTTCTTTCTCAATATGGACAGGGAACCTCAAGACATCTTCACACCTAAGCAATGAAAAGTGTACACTCACTTTTATTATATTTTTAACTTAATTTAATTTTTGTTTTTCCTTATTCACTTTACATTCCGTATGCTCGCTTTTATTATTTGTTAGTGTGGTGTTTATAGATTAAACTGAGTATTTAACTCCCTAGAGAACAGATGTTTAGCAGAGAATGTCATTTCGCTCTTGATCTTTAGGTTTTTTTCCCCCACACTTATTACAGTTTTTGTAAAGGTGGAGACAGAATCCCTTTGAACCATTGTTAGAGCCTAATCTCGGTGCTGGTCCCTGTGAAGAAGCATCAGCTTGTGTTTGCCTTTGACGATTTTGCTCTTTCTTTATACCATTGTGACTCACTGTCTGAGTATGGAGCTATTTCAAGATGTTCTTTGTGGACTGCTGTCTCAGATCTCCTTCATCAAACTGCCCTGCTCCACAGGATCCCTGCTCAACACTCTTCCCTCCTTCTACCTTCCCGGTAACAAATGCAGTACAGGGTGAAGCCTCAGTGCCTGGAATAAATTGTATTTTTCTTAGTTTTCCTTCTTGGTGTGATTCATGTTGTTACTAATTGTTAGAGTTCGTACACTTGAACCCTGAACCCCACAGGGTTCAAGGACCTGGTTTGCTCACTATCACAATCCTCTCAAAGGAACCAGCAGAGAGGTTCCTGTGAGATGTAAATGATAATTTCATTCAAGTAAGATTATATCCTTCCTTCCAACAGCTGAAATGACAATGACAGTGGCTTCAGACAAGTAAATGCAGATAAGCTTACATTCTGACTCCCAGGGCAAGCCAAGTCTAACCCCCAAGGCCAGTCAAGCAGAGCAATCTGGTTCCATCAAGTCTGGAGCCTTCCCAAGGGCTGAGAAGTAGGAAGTGGTACTTCAGCAGATATGCCTCCTCCACAGGGAAAGAGTGAAGGTGGACTATTCTCTGACACAGATGCTCTATGTGTTCCCTCTGCAGATTTTGAATCCCATACTGTGTACAGTAATATCAGGGTCTTTGTAATATGCAAGAAATATCCCCATAGAAAGAAAAGGAATTCACAAGCTCCCTAAAGTGAATGGAGATGTTTTGCATGCAGTTTTCATTTAGAGAGTCTGTTCTTCTTTTAAAAAGTAAACATTAAGCATGTAATTTGAAAATTACATATACCTTCTTGGATATTTTTGGATATTCACACACACCCCCCAACTCTTGAAGTTCAACTCATCCCAAATCTTGACCCTAATGAGTCTCCCACCCAGCCCTATAGTCTCTTTCTTTAACTGAGTGCATTCAGTTAGTGCTGCCCATTTGCATAGGTGGATGCTCACTGATTGCAGCATGTTCAACCTCCCTAAGGAAAATTGACTTTCCTGCCCCTAGAAGCCATCAACTCTAATAGCTTCCCCAGCCAGGACTTGTGCCCTGTGACATCCTTTCCCAGCAGGCCTGGGGTTGTGCTCGTGAACACTGTCTGAAAAGATTGGCAATGGTCTTGTTTGCTTAGGCTCCTGGGTTTAGTATCTTGAATGTGTCTCTCTCTTGAACAGATACTTCCTTGGATATGTAACACCCCTTCTTTGAAAATTCTTCAGTGGTTCAGAACATCACAATGATTTATTTCAAAGCAACTAATTCTGTGTTCTGTCTTAATGAAGATAGTAAGTCCAGAATAAGTGAACAAAAGTATACTTAAGGAACTTAATATACGTCCTTGAGTGGAGCTGACCTGTAGTTTTGCCTCTATAAGTAAAGTTTCAGTTGAACATAGCCAAAAAAAAATCTAAAGGATGAATTGACAGATACACAAATTCAAGTGTAGAGTTAGCAGTGATGAGTGGTTTTATTACCATTTTGACATTAGACTATACAAAGTAGAATCTGTCCTACTTCCTAATCATTGCTTATCATGAAATCATTTTGTCAGTAGGAAACCCTACTAACCTACTGAGTATTCCATTTCTCAGCTCAACTTAGACTACTCTGTAGTTTCTATTTGCATTGAAAGCCAGCATCCCACAGTGTCCACACCTCTAACACCTCATAGTTAGAATTCACCTGCTAGCTTTAAGAGAATCACTTTTCTTTTCTGGTCAGGACCAATTTAAAAACTGTCTATCACATGACCTATTTGATATCAACTGCCATAAATCCCCTGTCCTCACTTGAGCCTTGAAGCTTTTCTACACCATACTGACCATGTTGGGGTACAGAGACTACACAATCAGAACACCTCAAATAGACAAAGGGTTGGTATCATTGTGAGGGTGAACATGTGGTTTATTCATTTATTTTACTTTGGACATGCTTTATGTTTTTAGAAGTTATAGGTTTCGAGGAAGTTTTACCCAAACTACACAGTTTCTACAGACCTGTTCACCCCACCTCCTTGTTACTAGTATATCAACTCTCGAATCATTGTAGCATATGTGTCATAGTCATTGAACTGCTGTTCATGCATCCATGGTAACTAAACTTACATTTACTTTAGAATCATACTTAGTGCTGTCCTTATTAAGGTTTCAGTGAAGAAACAATGCTAGTTTCTAGTAGTCCACAGAATGGCATTGATGTTCCTGGCCACATGTTCAGCCTCGTCTCCACCACCACACACTGCAGCTCTTTCTACCATTTGAGTGTTGCAGAATATACTTTAGATAAACACAAACCACACATAGTCTGTTCAGACCACTTTCTTACAGTTGGCTTTATGCATTTACCTGTGTTATGTCTTTTTTATGTCTCAATGGATCTTCCTTTTTAAGTGTCTATACCTCATCCATGTAAGGATTGTTCTACAGTGGAAAGAGAGAGGCTAGCTTGTCTGGCACTAGGAAGAGTAAGACTTTAGCTGATAGTTAAGGACTTGAAAGCGACTTGGAAACTTTTAGCTGTGTGAGTTCAGGAGATTTACTGAAAGTCTTAGCCTTGAGCTTTGTCACCTCCCATATGGAAAGTATTCATATTGAGCATTAACGTTCATGATACGAAGTTAATGTGCAAAACTTTAGGGGAGCCACCTTGCCAACAGCAGCAGAGATGGCAGCTGTGATGGGCATGGAAGCAATACTGTGATGCAGTGTTCAAGGGTGTTGCCTCTGACTGATAAATGCCTACTCTAATCAAGATCACTTCTAGTGTGCATAGATTTGAGCAGCAATGACTCAAATCAGACAAAGCTGTGCAGTCAGCTGACACAAGCCACAAAGGAAATTGAAATACCTAAGAGAATCAGAAGAACTGGGCAATCAAAAGTAAAGAGTGATGTGGTAGGATTAAAAGGTGCTTTTTAACTAGAGCTTGTTGGATAGAGTTTCTGAAGTGGATGGTTTTAGAGGGGTCAATTTAAAAGGTTGTGCACTTAGGTATTTAAATTATTTTAAAGTATGCAGTCTTTTCCTGCTGTATGTCCATGCCTTCACATACGCCCCATGTTCTATCTTACTTAAATCAAAGGCTTTACATTTGAAGGAGAGTAGGGATACAGATTTATAGGTGACATTGGGAAGTAGTGCCGTTGTTTACCTTTGTCCCTGCATAACTTCATGGAGGTTGTGTGTAAGGAACAATGAGAATGCATGGAATTTTAAATGAAAAAAGGCTGATGGAAGAAAAAGCACTGTGAAGCATTTATGTTATTTTCTTCTGGTGCTGAGGATCAAACTTAGAGTCTTCAAGTGCTCCTCCTCTGAGCAGAGCCCCCAACACTTTAATTTCTTTTAGTGTTAAATTAGTGCAAAGGGATATGCTGTTTGGGACTGCGGATTGTAATTCATTATAATTAGATTCAAACACATCTTTATTAATCTCAATAGGGGACATTACAAACAACACCTCTTTAGTATAAAAAAAATCTGTGCTTCAGAATTTCATGATCACTTGAAATTTGATGAGCATTTTCCACATTCTGCTTCTGGTTTTAGAAGCACTTCCCTTGCCAAATGTCAGATGCTTGAGAATATGGTCTTCTAGTGGTGAACTGTCAGGTAAATGTGGAGATTGAAGCAAATGCATGGTGTGTGCCATTTTCAGTGTTGTTTATGTGACATGGTATTGGGTGTCATAATGGAGAACTAGACCCTTTCTGTTGACTGTTATCAGCTGCAGGTGTTGAGGTTCCCAGTGTTTGAGCCTACTTTTATGACATCGTGATTTTACCAGGATCCCAAATGCTGTTTTGATCAGACCAGCAGCAGAGACATGACCATTGAGTATGGAAGTTGGCTTGGGGATGTGCTAAGGAGCTTCTTCCTAGTCCAGCCACTTGGTGTGTTACCACTGATGTTCCCATCCCTATGCTTCACATTCCATGTCACAATCCAAGTAATAAATGGCTTGTTGTGTACAACAAGAAAGGATGATAGTTCAAAACAATTATATTTTTCTGTTCAGAATACAAGGCTCCTGCTAATGGAGCTTTCTAATCTTTCTCCTTTGATGCAAATGCTGAATGACCATTTAATGTACTGTGTTGAACTCTTGGCAATTTCTCCTGTAGCTGTTAAGAGTGTAAGCTTCCGTCATTGCTCTCAGTCTGTTCCTGTCAACTTCCCATGGCTGCCCACTGGCCCAAAGGTATTGTTGATGCTGTGAGATTCCTCTGCTATTCTAAGACTTGTTTTGAACTTGAATTAGAAAATCACTGAAATTTTCATTTTCTTTGGCATCATTTCCATAATATAATATAAACAGCAAATGATAAGCCATGAGCAAACCACATGAAGCTATAAATATGTATTAAATGACCATATTTAATACATATGGATTCCCATATTAAATGATAAGTTTTAACAATGCAAAAACTGTAATTACATTTGTACCAATCTGATATTCAAAGTAACTGAGGAAGAGCCTTGCATTATGAGACCAGGAGTCAATGAATCTTCACAGATAGAAAGGTTGGAGGGAAGTCCCTGACTCAGCTTGTTCCCACTTCCTACATCATGACTTCCAGTGTTGACTTTATAAGAAAGATACATGGCACAGTTCCAAGAGAGAACCCATGGTGGTTTAGAAAGAAGTTGGTAAACAGCTCAAATACAAGCTGGTTGACAGTTTTAGGTTTTACATGCCTTATGGCAAATTCACAGTTGTTTAGCATAGAACTGACATAAATCATATAAGCAGATGGAAGTGCTGTGTTTTGGTCAAAATTTATTGACAAATACAAAAAACTGCATGTAATCATAATGTGACTTTTGATCTAGATCTTAAAAAATGTGGAATTAACCAGGAAATATTTTACTTGATTTTCTACATAAAATGGCAAATCACACTACTTTTTACCAAAGACTGGCAAATTAATTATGTAAAGAATGACAGAGATAAGGTCAAGGCATATAATGAGTGGTTGTATCTATGAGGATAAAGATAGGCTTCATTGTGACATTGTTTGAAGCAAACTCCTACTGTGGACTCAAGGATGTCCTTGAACTCCTGGTCCTCTAGCTTCAGCCTTCCAAATTCTGTAATTACCCGCATGATCCACCAAGCTGAACAGAAAACACAGCTTCATAAACAACTATTTCTTGAAAACTTGGTAGAAATAAGAAAGCACTATTTTCTGCACAATGGAAGAGTCCAGGCTTAGCACTGAGGCTAGAGACACTGTGCTTTGCATCTTCATTTGGAGTCTGTGTACTATCTCCTCAATTCCCTCATCTCACTGTCTATAAAACTGCTGACATCACAAAAGTGTTATTGATTCCAATTGAGAGAACTCCTTGAACTTCTGGAATCTAGTTTCCATACTCTAAGAATTTACAGGAAATTGTCCACTTGTTGGGGAAATTAAATTTCAACAGTGAAAGTTGAAATAAAAACGTTGGTGCCACCTTATAAAATCACTGGTATTAAATAAGATAATGTGTAGGTGACCACATGGCATGACCCATGTTTAGATAATATTAGCCACTGCTGTGTGTCTGTTATTATAAAAAGAGAAGTAAATGGGGGTAGAGTTGTTATCTTAATCAGGATTTCATTGCTGTGATGAGACACCATGACCAAGGCAACTAATATAAAGGCAAACATTTAACTGGGGCTGACTTACAGTTTCAGAGGTTCTGTCCATTATTATCATGGTGGAAAGCATGGTGGCCTGCAGGCAGACATAATACTAGAAGAGCCAAGAGTTCAACATTTTTGATCTGAAGGCATCCAATAGGAGACCTGTCTTCCCACAGTCAGCCAGGAGAGACTCCCTTTTCCTTACTCGGTGGAGCTTGAGCAATAAAAACCCTCAAAGCAGGCTTACATGGTGACAAACTTCCTCTAACAAGGCCGCGCCTACATCAACAAGTCCACACTTCCTAATAGTGCCACTTCCCATGGGCCAAGCATATTCAAACTACCACTGTTATCTACGAGGAATCCCATATGGCTAGCACTGGAATGCAACAAATGTCCTGACTTGTTTAGTCATGTGTTAGTCTCAGAGAGAGAGGATACACAGGGTAATGGCATATGAGATGTCAACCACAGAGAGAGCTCACACCAGAGTGTGCAAGGGTCTGCCTATGACTCTGTCTAGAGAACTCACACATTTCTTATGTAGGCCTTAAAACAACCCTGTTCAAAAGAATCAATAACTTTGCTGAGGTCATGGAAGAGGTGAGCTGACTGAGAGAACTTAGTTGGTTTGGACCATGCAGATGGAAAGAACCCTCAGACTCTAGTGAATATCCCCATAAGGAGGTCAGGTGTTTCTCTTTCACTGTAAATATTTGTCTCAAATTCATTCCTCAACAAAAGCCTAGTCTTAGATTTCATTGTCTTTGTTAATCCAAAGATATTTTAGTACCAACTGTGGGCCATGCACTGTATGGGGACTGACATATCTCAATAAAGAAAACAGATAAAGATATGTTATGGGTTTCTGAGGCACTGTGTGGGGATTGAAATATCTCAATAAAGAAACCAGATAAAGATAAGTTATGGGTTTCTGTTTGTTTGGGGGGTAGTACTTTTAAGATCAAGTTAAGAATGCTTTATCTAAACAATGTTAATATTTCCCTTGGAGGAACAAAGTCATTTCTTACCTAATTATCACTTGCGTTCCCTAAATAAAGATATTAAGCAGAGAATGCCTCGAATCATTAAGAGCCACCCTGAGCACACACAGCTGCCATTAGCTGAGATCCACTCTTTAAATGGCCTTTCCTTCTTACTCCAAATATGATTTTGTTTTAGAGAACACAGTGATAACAGGACATTTACTTCAATCAAAGCTGAGGGAAATAGACCTTTAAAAACAAAGGCTCCATTGTTCAAAGTTTGTTTTTTGAAATATTCACAGCCCAAAAGAAAAGAAAATAAACCGTCATGAAGCAGAAAGCATGTTTGACCTTTACTCCTTAACTGCGATGAAAACATAGATCCTTTTGTAATAAGGCAGAAACAGGCTACATTTCAAGATTTGTTATTTCTGTATTTCTATGTTGACAGGTTCAAACTGAGTTTTAAAATGTGATACTCGTTCCTACTAGTTCTAAGTCCTGAAGATAAAGAGCTGGTGCGTGCAGAACAGCTGGATCTAATTAGAATCCAAACTTCTGACTCCACTTGATCCAACTTCCCCATCTGTCTGGAGTCATTTCACCATAAATAGTGCAAGCTCTTACTTCCAGTCAATACCAGAAAACCCTGATAATCACAGATCCTGTCATTCAGGGTCGCTGACATTTCTGTTGATCATCTTAGCATTTTACATAGGCTGACTCTGCAATTTAGAGTTTCCCCATCAATGATCAAGAAAGAGGGAATTAAAGATTTTTGTGTTATGCATCTGTGTATTTGTTTTTCATGGGGAATATCACCCAGTCTGCAAAGTGCTTGTTACCCAAGCATAAAGACCTGGTCCTGATCCCCAGAACAGAGAAGACTAGGAGGATCTTTGGCATTCACTACTCAACAGTGGCCAGGCCAGTGAAAGACCTTATCTTAAAACAAACAAACAAAAAGGAAAGAAGGTGGGTAGAAACTGAGGACTGGCACTTGATGTTGATCTCTGGCCTCTAAACACATTTGCTCATGCACGACCGTGCACATGAACTCATTCACAAATCTTAGTCACTGAATTTAAGAACAGAGCATTCTCTAGTTCTACCCACCCCTACCTTCATGTTTAATAGCTGTGTTTCATACCTTGTGTGGAGTATATACAACCCTCAACATTACTCTTTACATCACACATTATAGTTTTAATAGATGGATAGCATTAAGAATGTTGCCCAGGTAAAATTCAGAATCCTTTCCAAAGTCAATTGATTTCAGAACAGTAGACTGAGGGTCATGGAAGAATAAATTGCCAATGGTCAGACTGACTGGAGCAGGAAACTACTGGGGGAAAAAAGCCCCCCCTCCATGTATATAGGCTAACTTTTTAGGTGATGTAAGTTTGTTGTCCATCTCAGCAACCAGAGGGTGCAAAGAAAAATATTATTTACTCCAAACAATTCCTATAAACATTTTTAGAATTTATGGCCCTACACATTCATGCATAAGGCTAGGTATCTTGTTTACATGAATGCCATTTATAGACTGTTGATAGATGAACGTGCTTTTTAGTGGCTAAACAGTGTTTTTTGTGTCCGTGTAACTACTAGAATTTACAAGGCATTTCATTGTGTGGAAAGTCACCTCCAATTTGCTTATACAACTCCATCTGAGCCTTACTCATCTCTCTTTGACACACATCTGTCTATGTACTTAGGAGGACTTCTGATTGGGTCGTTAGAGATGCATTTTTAACCCTCATAACCTGAGTTGCAAAATTGTCTCCTGAGAGTAATCCTGAGTAACCCTAATAATTGTGCAAAGCCTAATATAATTCATAAGTCATAATATGAAAGGTTGCTTTCTGTATGTACAAAACATACTAGGTATTATTTTCTAAGAATCTCATTTGATTAATAAAATATAGAATTTTACTTTAATTTGCATCAGTTAAAAATAAGATAGAATGCCTTTCACATGTTTCTTGAACATGCATACATATACATATTTATGTATATGTTTATATAATAGTAGAAATTGGTGTTTCTCATAACTGTTTACAATGGTGGAAATTGGGTGTGGCCGAGTTACACAGTAGCGAGTACAAGAGAGACAATGGAATATTTCCAGACCTGCTCATTTTGTGATAAACAGGAAAAGTCCATGCTCATAGCATTATTAAAGCTATGTAGAGGGGCTGTGCACAAGCCTCAGTTTGTAGAATACTTGAGTAGCATGTGCAATATCCTGGGTCTGATTCCCCAGTGCCAAGTACACAGTCACTGACCAACCCTTACACTCAGGAGGTGGAGGAAGGAATGTCAGGAATTCAAGACCATCCTTAGGTCCATAGTGGGTCTGAGACCTGAGCTACACAAGACCCCTTCTGAAAACAAAACAAAACTGGGAAATGTCTGTGAAAATAGATAGTGGGATGCCCATGCATTTGTGCGTTTCTGTGTGTGCACTGGGAGTTTTCACTGGGAATCCAGACACTCCTCCTTGGCTGCACAGTGAGACTGCACAGTAGACACTGAGCCATGGAGTGCTCCACTCCAGGTGTTCTCCAGGCAGAGAAGACAGAATTAGAAGCCAAGCCTCCAACTCCAGCTGAATGCTGGATGCAGTCTTTCAAGGCTGAGCAGGACAGACAATTCATTCCATTGTCTCCTGAATGAATCATTTACCTTCTCTGAAACTCAGTTTTGCCATCTTTAAAATGAGAGGACAGAGCTGAATAAACAGGACGCTTTGCTCTCATAAAGAATATTGAGTTTCATATACATAAAGCTTCATCCTCGAGTTATGTTTCTAGCACAGCACCGATCTTAATTTAAGGAAAACAAGATCTGTGCTTCCCTGTATATGTAGCTTAAGGTAGTTGAACCACTTTCTTCTACCCTGTAGTCAGGTGATTTAGAAACCAATTTTTTTTTTTGGCCCTAAATTGAATTTTCTGAACAAAACTATTTCTTGGCCAAGATGATTTATAAGATATTTTAAACCCTAAAGCATTCTAAGAAGTCATAAACATCTGTGAATGGGGACAATGCCAGCTGACTACATATTTCTCTATCTCAAGAAAAACCTGTAGGATATGTTAAATGCTATTTTTTATTGGAATGGAAAGGTCCTTCATTGTTTTTCCACATAGATATTAAAAGTATATGTATATACCCTTATCTGTGAATATATGTGTGCTGGCACACATATGTATGGCTTATATTTTTAGCTTAACTTGTTATAACTTATTTTTATGCAGATGGGTATAAATGTACACAGCATGGGTTCATGTGCATGTAGAGGCCAGAGGTCAACTCAGGCATTATTCCTCAGTAGCTAGCTATCTTGTTTTTGAGACAGGGCTCCTTTTGAGGTCTGGATCTCAGCACTTACTCTCAGCTGCTTACAGAAAGCCCCTGGGAGCCTCCTATTCTGTCTTCTCAGCAGTGAGATTGGAGCAGATTTGAAAGGCTGAGATCAGGCCTCCATTCTTGCAAAGCAAGAACTTTATAGAGGATCTTTTTAGCGCATACTTTTCAGATAATATTTGAGGGAGCCATGGCATAAAAATCTGGTTTTAAGTTTTAAAGTATATTCATTTTAATGTGTATGTGTTTATATGTATTTGTGTGAATGCTGTGCAAGCACATAAAGATAAGAGCACAACTTCAGGAGTCAGTTCTCTCCTGCCACCTTGTGGGATATAGGAATGGTACCTAGGTAGTCAGGCCTGTATGCAAGCACCTCTCCTCTCTGAACCATGTAGCCAGCCCAACAGAATAATTTTCCTGAAAGTGGATCAGTACATCACAGGGTGGTGGGTGCTGGGTGTTCATACCATTCAGAGGAAGACCATTTATGTTTGTAGTCAAAATATGAACACTGTGTGCATTTACAATGCTAAGATTGGGTTCAATCTGACATTCAGGTCCTGTCTTTGATTTCATTTCTTTCTGGAAACAGTGGCATACATTGTAAAGGGATATGAGGAACACATTTCAGAGGATCTGAAGGAAATGGCAACAGGGAATTCCAAGTATCAGCCCAGGGCAAAGTCCCCAGGTATGACCTGGTTGTTCACTGCATCCAGATGATACATGAGGATGCTACTCCCCGGTGAATATTCTGTGATTTCAGGGCACTCTCACAGGATCAAAGTTCGGAAATTTGCTCCCATTGCCTGGCTAATGGGCCATGGTTAGAAAAAGAAGACAACTTTATGGGAGCATTCAAAAGCTGAGCAAAGCAGCAGGGTATCAAACTGATTCTAAAGGGAAAAATAATGGTTCAGAAAGGGACTCTTTAGCATAGACTTCGGACTGCATAGAGCTCATAAAGAGAATGAACTCAGCCAAAAGTTGCCTGACTACAAAGGCTCACAGTGGAGACTTCTGTTTGTTTTGCCTTTGCTCCATATGCCATATTCCCTTCAAGAATCTTTCTCAATGACACTAAGATGGCATGATTGAAAGCAACATATTCTGAAAGTAATAATTATTTCTGCTCAAGATTGAACACCATAGCCATATCTAACTAGTGCCTCAATTAAATCAGCCACAGTCTATTTCTATAATTATAATTAATAACTTTTAAATTAATAAATAAAATATTATATTGTAATAATACATGACAAATTTTTATAATAATTATTACTAATAAAATATTAATGTATCAGTGACCATGTTATAAGTTAGAAAGTCATTTTACTTCTCTAGAAATTGCTTGTCTTTTGCCACCATCTAAAGCTCTTGATTCCTGTTGGAAAGTCCTTGTCCTCTCCAGGATGCTGCTGTAGCCACATGAGCCTTCTCACTGTCATTGTTCCCCACCTCTGGTCAACAGATAATAAACAGGTGAGAGAAAGACTCTCCAAACCCCTCTGTCACCATGTGTTCTTTCCTAGGTTATTTTGTTGCATCCTAGTGTAAGAGGGACAGAGGGACCAGCATCCTGATGTCTCACCTGAGATCCATCTTACATGGAGGATATCTGTTAGTTCTGGCAGATCTTCCTGAGTAATGAGTGTTGTGATTAGTTTCCATGTGGAGTCTGTTGGGAGTTACCGGAACTTCTTTCTTTAGAAGAGATGTTATACCTGGCCAAAGCCACCCACCCATCTAGACCAGAGAAAATGACACAGGAGAAAATTAAATTATGCTAAGATTCACTGTCATCATGTACTATCCATATTCATTTACATGTGTATTTAACACACACACACACACACACACACACACAAACAAACACACAGAGACACTTGAAATAACTAAGAATATAGCAATAGTCTAGAAAGATAAAAATGTTGCCATGGCAAACTTTTTCCATCCTTGAGCAAACTTTCACTTTTATTTTTACCATATGAGGTGAGGATGCAGAAAAAATAAAGTAAAATTCTGGGAAGTAATTCTTCTTTCCTATTAATATCACAATCCAGGATTGCATACCCAAAGTTCCTGACCCGTGCGGCACAAGGCGGCCAGGCAGTGATTGAGCACGGAAGTTCATGGTCATTACTGAACTTCTCCACAGCACAGTGCCAGCGGATTGACACTGATTGAAGCTGAATATCCATTTTTCCTACTCTGTGGAATCTGTCAGAAGAGTAAGGACATCATGGAGATATATATGAGCCTCTTATTTCTAGTATATTCTTCAAATATCCAAAACCATCACACTCTGCTCTTTCTCAGAAAGACACTAAATCTTAGCAAGGGTTTCAGAAATGGGTCTTTTTGAATATTAAACACACACAGACACACACACAAAGAGAGAGGGGGAGAGTTCTAAGGTAAACTTATTTCCCTCATTTGTTGCTGCATAAAAAATATTTCTTGAAAGATGAATATTTCAGAATATTTCAGAATAAAAACCCCAGGGTGTTCAGGACCATATCATGGTTTGAAGATGGTACCATGAAAGAGGAAGTTAGTGGTGGCAACTGCAATTCACTAAGCCCCAATTGTTCTCTGAACCAAAGATTCAGCTTTCTGAGGACTTACTATTGTTCTGGGTGTTTAGGACACCAAGCTGTGCTCAAAAGGGAGAACTTAACCTATCTAACCCTCAACAAGGAGCTGTAGTGGATGTGAGCCATTCTACGTGATTTTTTTTAAAAAAATTAAAAAGTATGATTTGTCTAAAAATAAGTCCCAGTTGAAATATAATCTAAGACTTCCCAATTTTAAAAAAACTAAAGAAGGAAACACGTGACAGAGCACAGCAAAAGCCCAAATTTCTACATGTCAGTTCCTAATTTAGGATGAGGGCTGGGGCCTAAGAACACCTCTGGACTGACTATCAAGGTAGCCAAACTGAGCAGAGTTCAGAGCTATACACATGTGGGAAAGCCAGTGGGTGAATATGGAATCAGGGAATTGTTCACCTTCTTTCATTTACAGTATCTACATAGATGCTGGTCTGGGGAAGTCAGCAGAAAAGCCTTTTGGGTAAGGACTTCTCTGCTGGTGGTCAAACAGAAGGCTACCAGGCCTAGTGACAGTCCTAAAGACAGCAACTATGAGGTGCAACACATTCCCACCTCTTATTATCATTCAAAAACATAAGCACTGAGGCCTGGATTGTATGTACCTCTTTAAAGACCCCACACCTTATAGTCATTCAACAAGCTCTTACTGATAACCCGGTAGAAGATCAGGGTATAAATAAAGAAAAGTCTTGGCCTAGTTTCTTGGAACATTCACTATCAAAAGAAGACAATGAGGAAGAATAAGATGAAGATGAGGAGAAAGAAGAGAAGGGTAAGGGGAGGAGCAACATTGAGTACTGCCAATGAAAGTCAAGCAAAATTTAAATGATATACTAGGAAGCAATGGGTATCATGGGGAAAAATGTACAGAACAATCAAGAGTGACAAGATTCTGGGAAAGAGTCTGCCATGGACTCCTCAACATGGAATCATTGAGAAGGCATGTCTGAGCAGGGATGTGAAGTTGGTGGCCTGGTTGTCTAGGGAGTCCATTCCCACTTCAGGGATACTCCACTGCCAAGATGCAAAGCTGTTGTACATGAGCTGGACAGCAATGAAATGTGATTAAAGAGCAGCAGAGGCTGCTGGTCATAGGCAGCACAGTGCAGGATTGGGAGCTTGCGAAAGGCTGTCAGCTTTTGGTCCCAATATCAAGTAGCACTTGCTCTGGGTGGCTGGGATGGTATCAGTGCTAAACAAGTGGAAGACCCTGTGACTGAGAAGAGAACATCCCACTGTTTGTTGTTCTGTTTCTATGGCTATTTAATGGTTTTCATCTGGAAGCTTACGATCATATTTCTGTATGTAATAGAAACTGTCACCAGTTGTTTATTCATTTAGATTTGATTTCGTTTTCTACAAAAATTCATGAAGAAAGTGAAGAAATAATTTCTATTGACTTTATATTCCTAAGCATGCAAAATATCAGTCCTGGAGGTTTTCTGCTGGCCCTCAAATGGCACTGGGTTGCTTATAAAGTCTTTTTGGATTTAAGGAAATTACAACATTTGTGAGCTTCCGTTTCAGGAAGCCTGGAGTTTACAAGCTACAACAACCACCCGTGTGCATAGACATTTGTGTTTAGTACATGTTGGCAGAAGCAGCAACCTTAAAAACAAGGGCCTTTCCTTTCTGTCTTCTGATTCTCTCCTGTGCCAACCCTACTTCCTAGAAGAGGTTTTGAAAACACATTGTAGCAGCATAATAAGCTGACTTGATGTGTGTCTCTCAGACAACAGCCAGGTGGGGTTGAAAAGCTGGTGAAATATTTGTCCAATTATACTTTTGCAGCCTCAATTTTAACTGTATTCTCAAATTCTACTACCAGTTTCTGAGCATTCCATTTCTTTTTTTCTAGCCTAAGCAATTTCTCTGAATCACTGCATGAACAATGTCACCTCAGTAAAAGGCTATGTAGTCTAAGACACAAGGCTTTCTTGCCTGGGTCCATGGCATTAATACATTTTACCAATGTGTGTGTCCCACACACGTGTTCACAACCTTACATAGCAGCAAGAGCTGAGAAAATTTTCATCCTAGTCAAAAGGAAAAGGAGGCAATCAGGGACATGAATGGAGTTCCAGGGTCGTTTCCCCCTCACTAAAAATGCACGTTGTGTTTTATCGTTTCTCTTTATCCCACAGTGGAGATAGTTGCAGTCAGCCCAAGTACTTGCTCTGCAGCCCATGCTGCAGTCATTAGTAGCAATGCCTGCTAAAAAGGACTGGCTTTGTCAGAGCTGAGAGCCCAGCCCTCCACTGCCCCAGCCAGTCTTAGTGGAGCTGCTCTGGCATGTGAGGGCAGGATGGTTATTCTGCTCCTGTCTCTCATTTGAATAGAGGCCAGAAACACTGCCAATTATATGATGATGACAAATGGGAGCCTGGACCAGGCTCCACACTCACTAGCCTTATTTTCTACAGCCCAGAGCATATGGATCACTCCAAGGAAGAGCTCAGGGAGTGCAAATTAGTGAACCTTGCAGAGAAGCCCAAATGAGCGAGTCTGCTAGCTTGTTCCTGCAGCATGTCATCCTGTCACTTTCCAAGTAACCCAAGAACATCTGAACTATTCTTATCCCAGGCCTCCGCTCAGGAGAGGCCCTGTGCTGCTGCTATGGAAGCTTCTCAGCACTAAATGGCCGTCAACTGTATGCTACCTGCCTGCATTCCAAAGGATGGGCTGCTTTCTGATGTCAACCAGCCACACACCACACATACCATGACCATGCTCCTCTAGCTCAGAGTTAAAACTGAGAGTAGCATTTCCTCCATCCCCTAGATTCATGTGTGCAAGTCTGCACATTTAAAAGCAGTCATGAGCTTTCTTCCTTTCTTCTCCAGTGGGTTTGTATTCACCTCAGCCTCACTTGGTTACAAATAAATGCACTGTGACAGAAGGACGAACTTACAACATATAGAGAAAGCTGACAGTACCATCCACTGAAAGTACACATGTATCAGTGTGTGTGTGTGTGTGTGTGTGTGTGTGTGCGCATGCACGTGCATGCGTGTACAAATGCATAGTAATGTTAATGTGTATATTTGTGCAGGAGTTTGTGTGTGTATGTGTGTGCACATGTATGTGCATGTGTATACATGTATATATGGTTGCATGCATTTATTTTGTGTATACATGTGTGTATGTATGTGGGCACATACTTATGTGTGTATGTGTATGTCTGTGCACATGAATACATCTGTGTATGTTTATGTATATATGTGCATGTCTATTTGTGTATGCATGTGTATAAGTGTGTATGTGTACATATGTGTACAAATGTATGATGTGAAGTTATATGTGTGTACATGTGTGTATGTGTATGTCCATATGTGTATGCAGGTGTGTAGATGTGTATGTATGTTTATGTTTATATGTGTGTGCTGCTGTGTGAACATGTGTATGTGTGTGTGTCTATGCACTCAGCATTCTACTGGATGGAACTTCATCCTTATTAGCATAGCTCACAGAGTTGTGGCTTTGTAGACATTTGTGGTGGTCAACAACTGTCTGATTTTTGTTGATATATATATATATATATATATATATATATATATATATATATATACATTAGTTGTAACACACTGTCAGCACACAGTGGTTTTTCAATCAAATAGGCTGTCAGTAAAGCTGATCCACTAACAAGTACACTGTCAATCCATGGCAGCTGCTGTCTTCACTACCCAAACAATGTGTTCTGTGCTAATGGTGACTTGTGTACTCCCATTTATTACATAATCATAATGAGCAGTGTCCTGAGAGGCCGCTTCTCAGCTGGTGAATTTACAGACTTTGTTTCAAGATTTCTGAAAAATCAAAACCTGCCAAAGCAGTGGCTTTCTAGGGAGACTCTGGGTGAGTGTTGTTTTGTGAATACTTGATTAATTATCCAAAATTGGGTCATCCCCTGCCATATAGCCCACAAGCCTGGACTGAGATCATGTGGCATACCCAGGCTTCTTCTATGTAACATGGACTGGACTGAAATCATGTAGCATACACAGCACATTTCAGGTAACATGGATACAAAAAAATAATAATAACAATGTCTGTTTTCACCCTTTGAAAACCCTGTGCCACAGTGGTTTGACATTGTCTAGCCAGAAATTCAATTTTTTGATTGAAAAATAGATGTTCTGTATTTTTAAATATTTAACACATGAAGACAGGGATTATCTACCTCTCATTTTCTTCTTCTATCTCACCACATAGCCCCCCCCCACAGCTCCTCCCAACCTCATGGTTTTCTTTTTTAAATAACCCACAAAAACAGTGCTTCCCATATGTAATAAATAAGAACTTAATTTTCCATCCTGAGATTGGACAGTTAAGTTCTTCTACCTTCTGCTCCTGGGATAATTCCCCTAGCCAAATGCTGACTTGATGCTTGGGAAATTCTTAGTAGTAGCCACCCTGCGAAAGACTTAAAGCAGTGAGAGTATCCAGTTCAGATACTTGGCACTACCAATTTCTTCTGTTCTAACAATCTCACCAAGAGAGAAACTTCATACCCTTCATGGTTGCCATAATATTCTGTTCATGTTGATTCCCTGGCTTCAGTTGCCTGGAAGACTAGAGAACGGTGTGAAGGAGAACAGTTCACACTGACACTCTGAAACATCTTCTCTGTCACCAAGCATTTTTGGAAGCCAAAGGCATTGTTTAAGCTTCAAGGGAACCCCATTATCCAGGAAGATTACAGTCTGTACCACAACTCTCTACAGAGCCAAAACCCCTGCACACAGCACAGCTCTCTCCTTGGCCGAGATCCCCTCTCACCATAATAACAGTACAGCCGTATATCAAACATGAGCAAATCCCCAACAGAATGCATTTGTTATATACTTTGCCCACAGTGTTACCCATACTGGAAACTCCTGGCTGGACAGCAGTCAATTTTAGAATAATTACAGAGGAAATATCCCAGATCCATAGTTGGTAATAAAAATCCAATGTGAACAGAAGCTGGTAACATATAAGGCTGGAATCAACCCACAGAACAAGAAGCATGACTGTTCAGCCTTAACACAAGATGTCTGCATGCAGATAGAGGAGTGATCCCTGGGACTTGTAGAAAATGCATGTTATCCTGAGTAACCTAATTTTTCTCCTTGGTCAGCTTGGCTGACTTCATGTCTGTCCATCTCTTCCCTCACTCCTCTGCTTACAAGTAAAGACACCTTGGATAAAGCATGCATCTCACTCATGCTGACTTCTTACCAAGGCTCATGGATGACACATGCCTGCCCATTGAATCCATACCACATTACTTGGCAGATCATAGATGCCTGCAGTCCAAACACAAATAAGTAATGACCAAAGACTCTAACTCCCTCTAAAACTGTCATGCTATACTGGTTGAGAAAGAGTATAATACAATATACCTAGTGTCCAAGGACCTACCCCACCTTCCAACTCATTCCCTAGATGTACATGTTTGTATACACAGATGTGGTGTGTGTGGGAAGTGTGTGCTTTCTGCCACTATACCACCATGCCATCATGCACTATCTTTTGTAAGCCATCTGACACACAGACAATGAGAAAATATTGACAGAATATCTTCAGCAAGAGCAGTGACAAAAGAACCAGTAACAAACATTCATGATGAAAAGGGACTTTGTTGAGCCAGCTCTTTGTAGCTGCACACTGAAGAATTGAGAAATGCTCAGTAATCACAGCTGCTGAGAACAGTAAAGCATGAACCCACCTCATGACAAAGCCTGTGGTTGGGCACAGGGAATTGCATGCTGACCTTTTTTTTTTTTCCCCTTACACATCTGTTCATCTTCACAGAGATAGCTGCTATTTGTGTTTTCTTGAGGTCTGCCTGAGGTCAGCACATGTGGTGGAGGAGGTGAGCCCAAACATAGGAACATGGGCTGTACAAAGCAGCGTAGGCTCTTACCAGGGGTCTGCAGTGGGTATAGGCTTGTTCTTATCCATGATTATTCTTTTTTTTTTTCTTCTTTTGTGATGCATGAAGTGAATTTAAGCATTTCTGTTCAGACAGGAGTCTTTGCTCTACACTCAAGCACTATGGTATTATCACTGAGAGGTTTAATATAGGGAGAAGGGTCCCTTAGAAGGAGGCCTCCAGAAAATACAAATGCTACCTCTATATACACGCCTAGAAACATTATCCGCAGAGAATGTGGAGTAAATTAAACAAAAGCTTTAGCTTCTATAAAATAATAGTAGCTCAGAATAAAGCTTTGGACACTAAACATTCTTCTGCCTCAGCTAAAATGGAAATCATGATAATGCTTCGTGAATTGTTGTGAAGGCTAAGTGAGCAGCCAATGAAAAGGCAGATCTATGGCATAGACTAAGTGCTCAGTTTGTGCTCCTACTATGCTGTAGCTCATAATCCCACCCAGAGTATCAACACAAACAGATATTGTTCTCATTTGAGCTCTTTCTGGACCCAGAAACGTTCAAATGCCTCCCTGCTCCACAATCTTTACCACTCTTCAGAAAGGGCCTTGCCTTGTTCTGTGTTCTAGTAATGAATAAAAAGAATTACTATAGTTACAGAAGTGCCTTGTAGTATCAAGTAGAATTTAATTCCCTTTCCAAAACCATAATGGTTTGAACAAGAAGTGCTGCATAAACTCATGTATTTGAACACTTGCTCCCTAGTTGGTGGCATTGTTTAGGGAGTTTACAGAGGCTTTAGATCCTAAAGTTTAGGAAAGGAAGATAGCCTTGCTGGAAGAAATACATCACTGGGGATTTAGAGCCTCAACCCACTTCCTGTTCTCTCTCTCTTTCTGCTTCCTGAGTGAGGATAAAGATGTGAGCAGCCAGCTTCCTGTTCTTGCCCCATACCCTGCCTTCACAGCCATTATGGACTCTATCTCTGTGGAACCATAAGCCAAAATTAATTCTTCCTTAAGTTGCTTTTGGTCATGCTGTTTTATCATATCAATAGAGAAATAACTAGAACAGAGACTTCCCAGGCTATTTATATGGAAGTCTTAAATGAACTACACTGAAGGGAGGGACATAGATTTGTGAGAGGTCTTAGCTAGGCTTCCAAGCAAGAATGGCCTCTTCATTCAGATGAAAAGAATATTTCTCAAGATGGAATTGGCTGAGCAGACGTTGCCCTGTGAAAAGCACCCATGGAATAAATCACGTTAGTCAGGAAAACAAGAATACACCAAGGAAACAAGACTGGATGTGAGTCTATCTTAGCAGCTGAGGGAACTTAGATGGTTAATTTAACCTCATTAATGTCTCATCTAAAACTGGAAATAAACATCATGGGAAACACAGATCCTAAATGAGAAGACACATTGTAGGAACTTGGTGCTGTATCTGACATATAATTTATGCTCAGTGTGGGTTAATCACCAATAATATTACTCAGCACAGGCTTCAGTGTATACAAAGAGAATGTATTTTACTTTTGTGGAAATGTAAGTGTGTGGGGCCAGGAAGCCATGAGGAGCAGGCCTGCTGCAAGAGTGGGGTCAAGGCATGTCCAAACCCCAGAAACCTTATCCTGAGATCAGCAAGAGTAGGATCACTGACCCCTGCCATAGGCCTGCCTGTCACACATGGCCCTGTTCCCCCACATCCTCCTTTACCCAGCCCCAAGGAGGTCACATAGCCCAGGAGCCAGGTTAAATTTCTTCTCCCCTTATAAGGTCATGTCTGGTGGTACCTGGAATTCCTCTTTATGCAAATGAGGCATCTTCAGTACCCTGACCCTTGGCCATGTTGTACACTTAGCCTTGTCACCCCCCCAAAGGTTTATGTAGGCTTGAGCTGTCTCACTGAAGCTGTGTCCTGAGTGTCCGTTATCACCTTGCTCACTCTCTGTCACTCCTGGCCATTTCCCTTTGCCACTTCCCCTCTCAGGATCCACCTGAGAGCTCTCGACCTTAAGGGCAGAGAGATGGAGCCTGAGTGGCACAAGTGTAGTCACCTCTTTCACCCTTGTAACTCAGGTAATTCTGTTTCCTCTACTTGTTGATTTTCTTCATTTCTTCCTCTCTTCTGTTCTTAGAGGAGATAGCCATGGTAAATTCTGACCAACCACCGTGATATATGACAGCCAGCTTTCCCATCATCACCACAATAACACTGTAATTATGTAAAACATAAAGTCTTATGAAGATTCAATAAGGAAACCATTTAGACTCTTATCCCCTGACTGCTAGTGTAGAGTATACAGAAATCCAATTGCATAATGCCACATTACATGAAGATAATCATGACCTTATTGCCGACCTTGGTAAAACTAAGCACCCTTTAATTTTACATTAAATAATGTATATCTATTGGGTTTTATTTTCAATCATTGAAATTGTGGAGACATTTTTGAATGTCAAGGGTAAATAGGATTTTATAAGACAAGCAAAATGCCTGCAAGCTTAGAAGAGAATACTGCAGCTACCCATGATAGATGTATTGAACAGTGGGAAAAATCTTAGGTCTTTGAAAGGATGAGACCTATTTCATTCATCCATAAATGTCCTAAAGCTCTAGACATGTACACTTCTCTTTGAATATACATTTCAAGTAAACATGAACTCCAAGAGTGCACATGTGGAGCTGTGGCATGAGTGTGAGAAGCGAGGGCAGGTAAGATATCACTCATCAGTAGAACATATGGAATTTACATGCTACAGTGTGAAAGCCACATGACCCAAAGCGATGGTAAGCTGTTTTCAACTTCTGTCTTGAAAAGGAGAGAAGTCATATCACTCATATGTTCTCCATACTATGATTTTCACACAGTAAATTCCCCCCTGCTTGCCCTCTTACAAATCCTCCATTCAGTTTGTCCTTTGACCTCAAAGCTTCCTAAGAAGCACCAAGAACACTTATAACGCCACATAGCTTGTCACCAAATGTGTTCCTTTTGGATACATGCTTTACCACTTTTATTATTTTTTTGCACTGAGTGGCATTCAGCTATGAAAATGACCATTTTGCAAGTTTAAAAGAGATGCCTGAATACTCAAAAGAGGGCATGAATACTCAAGATAGTGTGGGTTTTTTGTAAAACTGCATCAAAATGGACCCTAAGTGTCTGGAAAATGTTATTTGGTGATATTTCTTAGGAAATAGCCATTCAGATCTATAGAGGTTTATAACCTGCCTCTCACAGCCAAAGCACTTGCTTTTGATGGCAGTGCCTGACTGACACTTCCTGTCAGTGGATCAGTCTCTCAAGCTGTGATTAAACTTTATTCTGGTAGAGATTCTAAATTTTCAAGGTTTTTTCTTGTCACATGGAATTCCATTTGCCCTTCCATTCAAGAAGAATTCTACTGTTTTGATGATAAAAAATAAAAATTAGATGAATAAAAGTGGTTTAGTGTGGAAGTAGAAAGGGCTTATGAAACAATGTCTTTATGTTCAATTTCTCTGACACTAATTAGAAATAAGAATGATTCATCTCCATATCACTTTTTAAAATTCCTTTCATATTTAATGTCACCTTTGACAAAGCCAATATCTTCTTCAGAACTTACAGTAGGATAATTCTGCCATAATACCTCCATTCTAAGTATTACTATTCAAAAAAGACATAAAAGGAATGAAAAATAACAAGCATTTAACATCATGATTATGACTACATGAAATGTATTAAGAGTGCTTTATCATTCTATCTACACATTGCTTCATCATGGAATGTTTATTCATTTGCTTTAAAATGTTTTTCCATTCTCTTGTTTCATAGAATATGCCTTACAGCATAAGAACCTAAAACTTTTATCAGTTTTCAAGAATGAGTTAGATACTATGAGGCATCCTAAATGTGTCCCGTAATTAGAAAATGTTAATTTTTTTTATTTTAGAAACTCTGTGTCACTCCTGAGATCTGACCCATGACTTCAATTAACACTAGAATTAACACTAGTGACCCTAACATTCTTAATACAAGGACAGCCTTTTCCTGTGGGTTCCAGACATTCCTATAAATCTCTTCATCTAATGTTGACTTCTGGTATCTCATGGCCATGTCAGATTCCAAACTGAACCTGTGTCACAAAGACAGTGTTCTGCAGCAATCCAGCATGAATGAACATGCAACTGCACAGCTGAAAACCTAGAAGCAATTATATCATCCCCAGCTTCCCTGCCCTCTAATCCCACCTCTCACTCACTCCATCCCTTTCCTTTGTTCATTAACTGCTTTAATTCCCCTCCCCCTTGTCTCTATACTCCTGCTTCTGACCCTCAGCTACTAGTTTCACTGTTCCTGGCTGTTCCCAGCTTCAGTGTTCCCCGGGTTGCTCCCAGCTCTCTACCTAGCCTCTGCTCCAGGACCAGTCCTCAGTAGCAGTCAAAGTCACTTTTTATCTTAGCTGTACTGTTGGTTTATTCTTTACTGTATGTGGGAGGGTGTTTGTTTTGTTCTGCCTTAGTGCATTGCCCTTCTCTTATTTCTTGATTAAGAGCAGTGGGAACTGGAAATTCTCTTCTCATCTTTACTGCCTTCTGGCTTTCAGTGTCTCCTGTTCCCCTTGTCTGCCTAGACTAGCTGTTAAAATTTCAGTTAAAATTTCAGTCACCTTTGTTAGGAGTCTTTTCCTCCTTCTGACCTTCAGGGTTTCTCTTTGCTTTGATTATCTACTAATGCTCAAGTTATATGACAGCTCAAATGGTTTTTTTTTTTTTTTATTTTTCTTGAAACAAACTGATTTCTTACTTCTTCCAAGTCCTTTGGTCTGACTTAAATTTTGAGTCTGCAGCAATGTTATTGGGTTCTCTACCTCCATCTGTGTGTAGAGTGTTCTCCTTGTAATAAGGGCCCTCATTCTTTTTGTTAGTAAAATCAAAATCATGAGTAAAGCCACATCTGGATCTCAGTAATCAAAATTCATCTAAGCCTATGTGATAAGTGGGTATAGAATCAACTAAAGACTACATCATTGTAGACTTGTGAGGTAGAAGTTACACATGAGTGGGATCTGGGAGGAAGGGGTCGGACAATACAAGCCCTATCCATGGTCCTACCTTTCCTGGTAAAGCCTTAACTTTGAAATAATTGGATGCTTTCACAGAGAAGCAACAATGTCCTAACAAAAGTCAATGATAGGACTTACCACAAGACGCAGAGCAATCTAAAAGGGAAGAGACAATGTCAAGTTTAAACTGGCTCTAGACAAGGATACAGTCAAGAGGAAACATGTTAAACTCACCAATAATGGGAAAGTTGACAGAAAATAGACAAGGTAGGATAGATGGGAGAAACCCAAGATGCTATGTGCTCCTCCCTCCCAGATGCAATGGGCTCCTCCTTCCAAGATGCTATGTGCTCTTCCCCCCAAATGCTATGTGCTCCTCCCTCTCACAGATCTCTCATAGCTTTTCAGACATGCAGTCACTATGGTAAATCTTTCTGAATTCTTTTGTCTTTGAGTTTTCCCCCCACAGGACTCAAGAACTGGAGACCCCTGTAGCAATGCCTTTAAGAACTGTGAACAAGCCTCTTGCTTCTAACTTAGCCCCTTTGTACTCTCCTCTTTCTGTTACCACAGCAATTTAAAGAAAAAGAGAAATATAAATGGTTGTGAGTGAACTAAAGGATTTTGTCCATGGGGGACCCAGTGATCACTGTGATTGAAAGAACCTGGCCTTCCATTTGCAGACCCGGGTGAAGAACACAATGACAGCATGGATGATCGCAGTTCCTCTACTCCTTAGGTGGCAGGGTCCAGAAAGGTTCAAAGTCAAGTCTCAGTTGCCTGCACAACAGAACGAAAGTGAATGGTTCCCACTATCCCCCCTCCATCAGGGTCCACAAACAGTTGGCCAGGATAAATTTGCTAAGAGTGGTTTGCCACACACTGGGTCCACCTGCTGTTTGGTTAAGGTCAAGCATGGCCCAAGCCTTGTTCATACCACTCCTATACAACATGACTCCATGAGTCTACCCATAAAGTAGTCACAGGCTGTCCGAAGATGCTGTGAGAATCCTCTGAGGCTCACATACTGCTGTACTCAGAGCTGTTTGGACAGGCAAACATCTGTACAAATGCTTTACATGAAACCTGCAACCTCAAGTCAAAACCCAGTCTCTCCCCAACTCTCCATCTCTGCATTCTTATTTTTCTGTTACAATCTGTCACTTTGTCAGTATGACTTGCAGCTCCTACCCCCAAACATCAGACTGTACCATGCTCTATAGGTATAGTGAGTAGCAGCAGCACAGGACTTCTGTTGTAAAATTTCTCCTCTGGAAACTGTATGCCCTTCCTCTTCCCAGGAAAAAGGGCAATAAAGAGACCCATCTATGGGCCTGTGTTCACAGGCATCAGTCATTCCTCTTTTTTGGGGTGGAAGTAAGCAAGAGAACAGTGAGAAATCAAATTCACATAACTAATTCAGATATGGTGAGATGGGGCTACGATCAGATCCAGGCTCAGCAAACACTCTCCTCAGTATTTTCCATTTTTACTGAGACTGGCAGGATTCCAGAAGTAGCTACAATGTTATATCAAAAGATTTAACTTTGTACCTCAGGGAAAATTATCAACAAAAGCTTACTGGGACTTGGAAAGTACTTGGTGAAAGTTGGGACTGTAGTAATTATCTCTGACCCCTGACAGATTACTGTATAGTCACTGAAGAGGTGGCAGGGAACCCCAGCAGCATTTACTGAAGGTGAGAAAAGAGAAAATACACACCAGTTATGGAAGCAGAGAGTTTATCCTTGAGATTGGAGGTGTTGGATGAAGTTCACAGATGCCAAAGAAATGGTTAAAAACCAGGACTCATCAGAGATGCTTTCAAAGACTCAAAGACACATAGCTGTTCCCTGTTTAACAGTTTCCTGAACTTATATAATTTTTGTCATTCTAACTCCCTATTCCCTTCTTTCTCCTCTTCCTACTTTCCTGTCTTTTAAAATGTGTGACCCACTCACTTTAACTGTAGTTTCTTGCCCAACCATGAGTAAAAGCTTCTTTACTGGAGTAAAGGCAACACATAGAGGTTACACCATTGAAGAAAATGGTAGCCCTTCCCCAATAGCTTTTAATTGCTAATGGTCTCTAGAGGAGTGGAGGGCCTGAAGGGTCCCTCCCTCATCTATGTGGAAGCACTGAGTGGGCCATCTTCTTCAGGTTTATAAAGTAACCACAGGGACTCTGAGCCAGCGTGTGTGATGCCTACATCATGTTCAAAAGACAGCTTCATATCATCCCAACCTCTGCTCCTTGGCTTTGTTCTGCCCCCTCTTCTGTGATGGCCCTGAGTCTTGGAGGGGTTGTTATAGCTTTCTACTGTCACTTATTCTAAGCATGTAGCTAGTTACAGTTCCTGCATCAACCACCAACTACTGCAGTGAGATGCATCTCTGATGAAAGCTGTATGCAGCACTAATATATGAGCAGAGTAACATAAGAATATGCATTTAGCTATCTAGCAAAACTAAATGAATAATCAAAGAATGTTTTCATGACGATATTGAGTAGATTGAAGAGAATTTTCACCAGATACCTTCCTTATTCCATCTTTCTACAGACATAGCTTCTCAAAGAAAGAATCTCCCTGGAAAAATCTTTTCCTGAGTCAGTAGACTGAATCACAGAAACCCTCACAGTCTTTCAATGTACTTTATATAAAGAGAATGCATGGATTCCAGCTGCAAGAGCTATTCTGTAGTAACTGATATTCAGCAATGTTCAATAAATATTTATCATATATTTGGATGATCTGGACTTAAATTCAATCTCAGATGATATAGTGTACTTGAGGGAATAATTTCTCTAATTTTTAATAATGGTGCTGTAGTGATATGCTATAGGAATTTTAGCAATTCTGGAATATAATGTGAAATAGTTATTTATAATGCTTTATTATTAGAAATACTATGAGAATTCAATTGTATTAACTTAAAACATAGGCCAGTAAGTATCATATGAGTCTATAGATGATTTTTGTCATAAAGATTTGAGAAGCATGGATTGGCAACTCAAGCCCATGGTATATGACACTGTTATATCCAGAATAGGCAGTGGTAACAGTTAGTGAAGTTTGATAATCATGTGCACACTCATGTACACATGTAAACATTTATGTGTAGCCTGTGTGCATGCATATATATATATATATATATATATATATATATATATATGTAAACATCTGTATGTGACCTGCATGTACACAGTGCATATATCAAAATCAGCCCAGCATACACTGTTTGGAGTCTTTAGAAATTAACTTCTGGCCTCTGTTAAACCAGAGAGTACTTCTTAGAGTCAGATGGTGGGAGCACATGGATGTGGGGATAAGGGAACACTTGAAGTATTCAGTATCCACTTCAGGCTATGCTGTGTATGTGTGTGTGTGTGTGTGTGTGTGTGTGTGTGTGTGTGTGTACACTATCATTTACTTCCACAATTCTTTAGGGTGTATAATCATCCTTATGTTATGAAGCCAAGAATTGTATGTTTCAAATTTTGGAGTACTTGGGAGCCAGCAAGATGTCTCAGGAGGTAAAGGCACTCATACCCAAGCCTGAAGACCTGAGTCTAATCACTACAAAGCACACGCTGGGAAGAGAAAACAAATTCCTGCAAGTTGTCCTCAGGCCTCCATATGCATGTGCTCTTGTGCACACATTCAGGTGCACACACACACACGCACACACACTACACTGAATCAATGAATCAATGAATGAACATTCTGATGATCAGCTGGTGACTCACTCCTTACTACTATCTTAAGTTGGCCTCCTAGTGGACTGATGTCTTTAATAAAAGCTCCTGAATGATAAACTATATAGATGTTAATATCCATGATTTTTTTCAGATAAAATCTGCTTGTTAATTCTGATATTATTTCTGTCTCTCGCATGTGCTTCTGCTTAGTGAAATTAATCATTGCCTGAGTCAAGCACAACCATCTGGAACAAAAACAACAGCACTCACCTGAGGAAAGCTGTGCTTGCACTCACTCATGAGTTCTGTTCTGTGTAAAGGTAAATTCTAATAAGAAAATATTACAGCAATCCAAATCATATGTAGCATGCCCTGGACACCCACAAAGTCTCATGCCCTGCACTAAACTGCAAGGGCAGAAAATGAATCTGGGTTGGCTTTTGGTTTGTTTTTCTCATATGAGCAATTTTGCAAGGAAAAAAAAAATCCTGTCTGATTCCTGAAATGCATCATACCAGATGGAAAGAGAATTCTTACTGATAGACATTAACTGTTCTTACTGTTTACCAAATGGGAGGATTATTTAATTGCTTGCCTTTGTACTTGGAATATAAATAGCTGATCTCACTAAATGTTATTCATCTGATCTCAGGCTTTCTATTGAAGTATCTTAAGATTATGATATTGTCTTAGGGTTTCCATTGTTGTGAAGAGACACCATGACCAAGACAACTCTTACAAAGGACCACATTGAATCGGGGCTGGCTTACAGTTTCAGGGGTTTATTCCATTATTACCATAGCAGGAAGCATGGCAGCATGCAGGCAGACATGGTGCTGGGGAAAGATAAGAGTTCTGCATCTTGATTCGAAGGCAACCAGGAAAGACTGGCTTCCAGGCAGCAAGGAGGGGGGTCTCAACACCCATCCCTATAGTGACACATTTCCTCTAGAAAGGCTTCCCCTTCTAATAGTGCCATTTCCTTCACCAAGCATATTCAAACCACCACAGTTACTTTAAATAATTGAGAAAAATGATACTTAATATTGTGAAATGAGTTTCCTGGTAATGGAATAGTCTGTAAACTGAAATGTAGCTTAATGAAATTTGGCAAAAAGCAAAAATATGTGGACACTGCTTTTGCCATTTGTGATTAATTTTACACAAATATTTGTTTAATGAGACAATGTGGTTAATCACTAAGGTGAAATTGGAAGTTGCCACCACTGAGTGATGGTGTAAAAGCTAATAAATTCAGTTCGTAATCATGTACATGCTAGTTGTAATAACTTACTGTCCATACCAAATCTTTATAAGCATTGTAATTAAATATAAAATGCACATTAGAATTATTATGAGTAATTAGGGCAACATAACAAGTATGCATGAAAGTCCCAAAGCTCATTAAAACGTTAAAAAACAAAACCTGTTCTACCAATGTTCATGCATATTCTGCATAGATAAGTCAATGATCATAATATGAATTTTTGGTTTTTTATGAATTATGAATTTGAACATTTAGTTCAGTTTCCAAGTATAGGTTTATTTCCATTCTGGAAAAAATTAGAAGACCTGTGTGGGCATTTGCGTGTGCACACACACACACTGCATCAGATCACAGTAAGATGTATTATTTGACACCATGGCCAATACACCTCACAGAATTCCCTCAGTGTGAACAATGTTAAACTAGGGACTGAAGATATAGGTCAGCAGTTAAAAGCACTTCCTGCAAATAACTGGAGATAAGTTCTGGGATGTATGGTTCTTAACCACCTGAAATTATAGTGCCTTCTTCTGGCTTCCATGGGTACCCACTCATGCATGTACACAAATGCAGAAAGACAAACATGCACAATATTTAAAATAAAATAATTCTTAAAGAAAATAATGCAAAACCACCTTGGGCCATTAGTCTGTGGGGCATCCATGAGACCAAGGACTTGTAGATGAAGCCAGGTGAGGGCATCATATGGCCCAGATTCATTGTTTTGCAACATAGTCACACATGTCTTCCATTATGAGCTTCACATTAAAATAGGGTGAACTCAAATCCAGACTGAGCACCTGCACTGGAGACAGAAACAGAGTGGCAAGAATGGAGTACCACAGATCACACTGCTTCAGAACCCTCTGGCTGGTCTCTTGGATGAGCAAACAATTTGTTTCTAATAACATCATTGTACAAAGATTGGGTTTAAAATTTCACCTTTCAGTCTACATACAAAGGAATAGATTACACAAATTACAATACATTTCAGATTCAACTAAAAGAAAGGCTTTTAGGTCAAAATATACTTTAGATCCTTAACAAGTATATCCATTTATTTAATTACAATATTGCTCCCTATGTCTGTAATATGTAATGTCTGGAAAAGCTTCAGCTTTAGAATCTAAAGTTTAGATAAAATTATAGGTTAATAATAATAAAAACTTCCATTTTTAAATCTACTTATTAAATATCTTTGGGAAATGTACATTATTATAAAATGGCACTGTTATACATATTAAAGCATATAATAAAATGAATTGGATTATTATCTTACTCTTTGAACACAGTCTGCTGTCATCAGAACTATATTGAGTTGAAAAGTCCTAGAAAGAGGCTGGAGAAATCGATCAAACCATGAAACCATCAAGCCTGACAATCTGAGTTCAATCTTCAGAATTCACATGGAAGGAAAAGAATTGGTTTCCTTAAGTCATCCTCTGACCCCCACATACCTTGTGATAGAAATGTTGATGCATGTGCATATTCACATGCATGCAAGCTTGTGTATACATGTACATGCATAAACACACACACACACACACACACATTTAAATTTAATTGCAAAATACTTCTTTTAAAGGAAAGTCCTGGAAGGATGAATTATCAAAAGAACCCAGCCTTGTAGAGTGGCACATCCCTTCACTGTTCACTTATTCTGCAAAGATCTTCAGTGTCTATGGTGTTCATGACATGTCCTGGCCTTGAAAGACCCCATAGCCAGCATTCCATTAGAAACAGTAGCCATAGCTTTAGTCCTTCACTGAGCACATAAATGGAGATAAGAAAGCAATAAGAATATACTTGGAGTTGCCGGGTGACATGAGAAGTACAATACATATGGTCCTGTGGAGCTGAGAACCCCCCCCAACAAGGGGTCCCATCAGTGTCTGCCCAAGGGAACTCCTTCCTGACAATCTCAAACCAAGTACTCACTGTCATTCTCAATGTGATGGCCAGTCTGTTCTCTGTGAATATCTTCACTGATGTATTTTCCACTCTAAACTACTATGGAATCAACTATTTCTTTTAGACATTTCACTTTATCAGAGAATAAAGCAAGCATCCTTTTTGAAGGCAGACTCACATATCTCTTTGACTTTGGTGGGAAGAAACATTAAACATGAATGACTTTGGAAACTTATATATAGAAATCATTCTGGAAAATTCCTTGGTAACTATTGCCCTCCCCTACACACATATCTAAGAGTTGTGCTCTCTCCAACTCCACAGATAATGGCGTTCCCATCAACTGTGTTAGTTACAGCATTACAGTGACAGAGAACAGACACCTAAGTGGGAGAAGGATTCTGGTTTTTATTCATTACTTAAGCCACATTACTGTGTCCATAACTGACTAGAGAGCATCTCTAGCCACATGGTTGTCTGTGATTCTTTAATTCGTGAAACACATTGGTGGGAGCCATACATAAAAGCCAAAATGTGGGGATCTTCTAGAATTCTGCCACCTGAGTGTGATCTGCTATCCATATTGATGGTGTAGTGTTCCACACAATATCATATAATACACAATAATGCGTCTAATGCCAGCGATTTTGATTCAGATTCTTTGCCTCATATCAGACCTAAGTGCTGAATTCAATACATTAAATTATATACATACATGTGTGTGTGTGTGTGTGTGTGTGCAGTCCTAAGTGCTGAATTCAATGTGTTAAATTATATACATAAGTGTGTGTGTGTGTGTATGTGTGTGTGTGTGTGTGTATAGATTAAAAATATGTAAGATGGGTTACACAAGTTGTTGGTTGTGAGTCTCTAACCAGATGTGAGTGGCAAATTGTGAGTTGATGTGCTCTCAAAGTGACTGCTGGGAAGAAAATGTAAGACAATAAGGCATTATTGTACAGTAAAACTTACCAAAACATGTGAACATCACATTGGTCTTTTCTGGGGCACACAATACTAGAGAATCTGATAAATGTTTCTTTGTTTAGTTGGTTTGCTTTATTTAACACTAGATGCTTTAAGCACAAAATGGAAAGGCCATAGGAAAATTCTTCTCAGGCCATAAGATTGACATTCTTATGGCTTCTTATCTACCACAAAACTATCATGAAAACCAACATTATTGCTTTACTTAAAAGTTATTTTATTTGACACAAAAATTGTGTTCACGAACTGGGAATAATATACTAATAACTACTACACACACAGCGTATGACCCAGACATTTCTATCTCCTTTGATATATAATTTTCAGCTTGAGATGCTAGCTTCTCACTGGTCGGCACACTTTTAACTTTGCTGTGTCTACCTGTTGTTCTTAACACAGCATTGTGAGTTTTTCTGTTAAAACACATGCAGTCCTCCATCCTGCAAGGTGCTACCTTGTGTATCACCTCATATATTACTCTTTTGTTCTGAATTCAGACTCAGTTCATCAAAGACCTGTAAGGTCCTAGTGATGAGCATCCTCATGGCTACACTTTGTCATTTTCCTTGTGTCTTCTCCAAGACTATTTAGACTACAATATTTAAGAAGCCCACTACAAAGCCTTTATTCTTGACATCTAGAATGTCCGTCTTCTGAGTCTGCATGGTGGTCTACTTCCACCTTTTCTTGCAGCCTCTGCTCTTTAAAGAAGACCCCTGACTTCCACCATATGGAGTAAGGACCAGAATGACCTCTGCCTGTGATCCCTTCGTCTTAGAAGCCGTACCCCAACACCAATAATCACTGGGTCACTGTTTGTATCCCTCTGTTTGATAGCTGTCAATCCTTGTTAGAATATATGATCCACAAGGGAAGACTCTTCATTCAATCCCACATTGTTATAGCCATGGTTGGAAGAGGAACTTGATGAATCCTAATACATCGTGACTGTTAGATGGCTAAGGAAAAAGAATAGCTATTCAGTTCTCTGTAGTACAAAATGCTCACAGTGTTGACCTAGGCCAGGAAGAAAACCTCACACCAGTATACTGGCCTGAGAACATTCTGTGGCATTGCCATTGTGTGCTTAAAGTAATTGTTGAATTTTAAACACAAGAATGAATCTCTAGGGACTTCAGCTACATTGAATAGATATTTGGGGGTGGGGGCAATCTGGATACTCTGACAGTTTATTTATTTATTATTATGTCAGTTCTTTCTGACATCAGGTTTCTTTTTGTCAGTCAGACTTTTTTTTTCTTGCCACACTCTTCCGTTGTCAAATTACTTTGCTGCCAGGCTGTTTCTGTCATGCCATGGTTTTATTTAATCACAGTAGGAAGGTTTATTTTTTGCCTGGTAAAATATTTCTAGTCCCAAATAAACACACACCACCTCTCTTGAAAATTACAGTTTTCTTAACCACCATCCTGCCACATCTTCTGATATATTGTGATTTACTGTTTATTGGAAGCATACCTCCACTTCTCTTCTTATCATCCTGCTGCTCCTTAAGTTTACTCTCATTTACTTCTCTTTCTACACAAACAGAACAGAAAGCATGGTATTCTTGAAATGAGGATAAAAATATCCCTCCATTCTACAGCTGATCTGACTTCCTAATAGATCCTTGTCTGTGGGTTCTTGTCATGTCTGTGCACACTTCTGTGTCTTTGCTCTGGATATGTAGAAACACCCCAGCACAGCTCGCTCAGAATGCAGAAATGGTAACTTTATACCTCAAAATACATGGAGTCAATGTGATTCTTGTTAATGAGCTCATTTTACCACTAAGGGAACATTCATGTTTCACAGTGGAACTGGCCTTGAACTCTTGCTTGCAGTGTTCATGATCTATTCTTTGATTCTGGGTTTCTGCACAGAAATGTGAAAGGCAGCTACCACCAAATGTCATGCCATCACCTCCACAATGAAGTGTGCCCTTTCAAAGCATGAGCTAGAGACCTCCCCTCCCTAGGGCAGCTTCTTGTCGAGGATGTCTGGTCATCACAGTGAGAGAAGTGACCAATACCCTAAAGAATTTGTGGTTTTCATTTGCAGAGATGTTCTTCATGGGACACATATTCTGTAATCTTGCTAGATTTCCATTCTCCTCTCTCAGGCATTTGATACAGAGGAAGGAAGAGAGAAATGAACAGTTTACAACCCTTTCTATGATATAAATTGCAGTTTTATTTAATTTCTCTTTTTCTTTCTAGCTACTCAGAGGGTTTTTGTTTCTTTTCCTGTGAGACCATGTATGGAAGAGGATCCTTTAGAATGCATTAACAATATTAATTATTCATTTCTCAGAATTAAACTATTTAATAACTGAATTTTAATCAACTTCTTAATGTTCTATTTTAAGATTATTGAAGGCCACCATAACCAGAGGAAAAATAAAGCATTCAGTCAACTAAGAAACTGATTCTATCATTACTCTGTGAGGGCAGAAACCACTCCAGTCTACAGTCCCCTCCCTCCCTGATGCTTCGTGTTTACAGTCAAGCCTTTGGAGACTGCTAGAGCCCGAAGTCAGATGAGAAGCCCAAGGATGGAGTCCATCTATTACCAGTGTTACTGGTGTCATTGTATAGACTGATAGCAAGAAACTTAAGCATGTGAAATTTAATACAACCACATTTTCAGACTCATACCAGCTTAAAATGCAGTAGTATTTAGAACAATAAACACAAATTCCTTTTAGTAACGTTTTTATTAATTCTTAGAGAACATCCCCCAGCTCCTCCCAGGTCCCTCCTTTATTTAGTGTCTGTTTGACTGTTCCTCTCCACGTGTCCTGGTCCTCTGGCTCCTAAAATCTTTCTATTCCAATTCCTCTTTCACAGTGTTCCCCAAGGCTATGGGTTTTGTTCTAAATGTACTAATTATGGTCAGAATTTTCTCCTGTGAAAACGAAAATGACTTCATCAAATGCCTAACTGAATCAATCAATGCACTGATTTTGAAATGTTCAAGCATAAGATTCCCCACCAGAATGCAAGTCTTTCTAAAAGATGGACTTCAGTGCTACATGGACTTTTATGTTCTATCTCATTTTGGAACTCAAATACTTTATTCCTTGGCTGAAAAAATGTAAGGCAAAGTCTACCTTCTCTGCCTTCTAAGAAGACCAACTATCTACTAAAAGGCAGAATGGATATGGAATTCTGGAAAAGTTAAAAATAATATCCCAGACCCAGCTTCCAGTTGAGTTAATTCCTGGCTTCTAGTAAAAGGAAAGCTTGCCTTTAAAATCAGCTCTGCTTTCTGTCTGTACCTTGACTCAGTCTGCGCTCAGTGAGAGCACATGGCTATGGTTCTTGTTCCCCTGTGATAACTCCTGCTTTAGATAATGTTTTTATTGACTTCTAACTCAGGGCAAACAACCAAGCTAAGCTCTTCTGGGATCTTCTTATACTGCCTGGACAGCAGTTTGGAGAAGTAGGAAGCATTTATTTTATAGATGAAGAAATTGAGATTTAGAAGCATTTAACTTAGTGAGTGTTAGACCCAAACATGGCTGCAAGTAAAAGCTTCTTGACACAAATTTCACCACTGTCCAGAAGTTTAACCTCAGAGAAAGTTGGAGGTGAATGTTGACCAGATTTTGAACAATTCTGATGTCCTCAGATCATGTGGATAAAGATTCAACTGTGTCTTGGTGATTTGAATTTTTTTTTAGTATTATGATAATATGAATTCTTCACTTTTTTATCAGCAATAACATGCTAAATTCTTGGCTCTCTTTGAAGTTAGAATTGTTTATAAACCAAGGACATATTTTCTTTTGAAGTTTGCTGATATTCTGTTCTCTATGCATTAATCAGTAGACTCTGAAATATTGTTGGTATTTGTACATGGAGATTCTACTGTCTTCAGAAAAAATATTTTCAATTATCATCCTCCTCATCTGTGATGGCAATAGAGTGAAGGGTTGTGGTACAGCCACAGGCTATAGCATGTTTCTAATTGCCCAAGGCCCTCAATTAGAATTCTACCATTGCATGTTTGTATTTTCCTTTGTACACATGCTCTAATACATGTGCATAGACACACATGGATACGTACACATGCATACACATATACAAGGATTGAAACTGTCTTCTCTGTGATTTCTTGAATCCTTGATTTATTTTCAAACATTATCTGACCAAGAATGATTTATTTTAATCCATGAATTCTGGGATCCAAATCAAGGGCGTCATTGTTTCACTTTTCTCAAGAGAATATTTCCTGATAACCTCTTCTTTGGGAGACCTACGCTTCCCATCCCTTTTTGGGCATGTTTCTTTATTGCAGTTATTCAATGGTCTGCCCTCCTGACACTGTTCATCATTGAGATATGTGGATAGTTGTCAGCTTTTAGCCATTGGATCTCCAAAGCTGCATTTCACCTACCTTGCTTAAGAAATCTACTAAGGAATTCTCTTGCATGCACATGTTTTTTATGACAAGGCTGTGGGTAGCCAGATTGCCCACTGAGGATGGCAAAAGACAAGAAGGTCTTTGGGCTATTGTCATGTCACTAGGAAAATGAGTCTGATTAGACTTTTAAGTGCCAAGTGGAGCATTTTTGTTGTCTGAACCTGTACAACCTGGAGTTTTTGATGAAGAACCTTTCATTATCATCTTCCTGGAATGACTAGCTTCACAATGCAAGGGACTAACCCCACAGAGACAATAAAAAGGAAAGACTCCTCTTTGCAGAACATCTAATCATACAAGTGTCAAATGGCCCCTGGTTGACTTTTGTGCTGGATTTCCCAAACATCTGTTCTTAGCTAACATCTGTCTGATGACACTGTTCTAAAATTGATTGTTTTTCACTGTGTATCTGCTTCAGCTCCCAGGCATGTACAACTTGGCAAAGGGCATTGTGCTCAAATGTCCACAGTACATACCTATAAGTCTACATCAAGGGACACCATTATACTCATAAAATTTGAGGGCTCAAGCACTGACTTTCCTTGCCACTTTACTGATTTTTAAATCTTACATTTGAATAGAATCAAGTAGTCTCTGTGAAAAGAAAAACAGTTGTCAAACACAAGCACATGATGATGTGTTTGTCCATCCTGAGCTCCTTAGAAACAGTCTATGTGCCTGACCCAGAACACAAACTCACAGAGTATCCATTCAGTTTAATCATGTTCTAAGACAGGGACTAGTCCATTTTCCTAAACATGGAACATTTTAGCATAGAATTGCTATTTCGGGCAAATTGGTCTAGCATATTTATGGTTTCCGCTGTTACGGGTTTAGTTGGAAATTTAACAGTGTACAATGGTTGTCAAGCAAGTGGGTTACCAGAGCCCCTCCATGCAAATATTTTCAACTTCTTTCTTACTCTAAGTCACTAAAGGCCATGTAGCTACCGAGCACTTGGGAACCTAATTATGTTACAAGGAATGGGTCAAGACAATGTAGACCAACAGAGAAAAATACGTCCTAAGAAATACAAAACCCATAAGTGTGCCATATAAAACCTGTTAGAATACTGTGATCACAAGAGTTTTTAAACCTCCATCCAGGATTCATAATACTCATGTTGGCAAGATGGCCTCTGAAAAGAACTATGAAATAAAGCCTACCTGGCATCCTCAGATATTTCTGGGGTCTAAACAGACTAGAAGACCTGTGAACTTTGAATTATCCTGAAATCATCCAGTGGCTAATGATCAACTAGATAGGTCTAATTTAATTATTTTTTTACAAACCCTACCTTCTTTATGGAGTAGCCTGTGACTTTCCCATGATCCTAAGCAATGCCAGACCAGCTCTCAACAAGCCCTCCTGCTCTTTATTTGCTTGTTTGTTTGTTTGTTTTTGACATGGTGCTCCAACCAACAGTCAATGACTTTTCATAGATTTAAGCAACTGTCATTCGTCTGCTAAAACATCTGCCAAACCTCATCTCCATGGGACAGATCTAAAGCTCCTGTGCTGGTCTCTCAGATGCTATAAAGCCTGTCTCACAGAGGCATGCACCATTATGTCCTCTTGAGTATTCTGTCAAAGCCATTGGCTATTCTGCTGCTCTTTGAGGAGCTAACCTAGGCTCTTGACCTGGTTCACAAACGTGTAGACCATATTCAGAGCTCCTTTTCCCACAATTTGATTCTAACTCAACACTTCCTACTTGAGTAATGAGTTCAGTCACAGCTCCATATAAAGGCCACCATATAAAAGATCCCTTCTTTGTACTGCTTCACATACTTTGGAGTTTGTCCATCTGTATAGGGGATTTTTGCTATTGTTTCATTAATTTGATACTGATGGAAAAATGAATAATTAAATGAATAGTGTTCCCCACAATGTCCTTGCAAAAGATCTACAATAGCATTTAAATGTAATGTGAATTTTCATGTTCCTAAAAAAAAAAAAAATAGAGACTTTAGTTCAGTTTTATAACTAGACAAGACATGACGTCCATGAGAAGCCCCTCCACATTTACGGCCCTACATTTCTCAGTTTTGTGTCTCCCTACCACACAATATGTATACACTTGGGACATTTTTCAATGCATATTTCTATTAAATATTGATGCATTCTTTGTCTACAATTCGATATGACATGGTATAGATATTTGCAGTCACTGTCCCAGCAGAGCTGCCCACATGCTCCATCAGATAAGTACTGTCTCTTTAACTTTGGCTGTAAAGCACCCAGTGCCCAGCCATCTGTACACTGGACTGTATAATGACAAATTAAGTTTTTATTTCGGTTCATTACACCTGAGTTTTCAGGCAATGTTTGGGATTTCATGCATTTGTTTGTAATGAGTCATGGGCCCCTTGACAAACAGGAGACTAATTTCACTAACCAGGTTATCAGTAGAAGGTTCTGACAGAGAGCCTGTTGCATATTTTTATTTGTCTTCAATAATAGCTGGAAACCATAAAAGATTATAGTTTGTCACCAAGACAAGGAGAGGCTCAGAAAGCCTCAGAAAACAGGGAAAATCCCTCTTACCTGCACCTCTCTCAAGTGAGCAAGCACATAACAACTGATTGGTGCAGGGGCTGGGGTAGGCTGTGTTGTAGATGTCTCATGTATTTTGGGCTGCATTCTCCAAGGTGGCTTGAATCTTTGCTTAAAAAAAAAGTATTATTGAATTGCTCCTTATATTGTATTTCTGCCCATAGATGTACATTCATATATCTAATTTCATACATACACATTTTGTCATGTTATTTTCTCATTCAAACATTTCTGATAAACATTTTTTCGTTGTTTTCACAAAGTTACTTAAAATTACTACTTTACATTTTTCCTTAGATTATAACATAAACTTTACCTTTGAGAATAAAATTGCTGCAGCTAATAGAGATGTTATTATTTCAAAGTGAAGTACCAGGAATCAAAAATGATGAATCTAGCTAGGTGTTTTTAAAGAAAAGACAATATTCTCTTCTAGAAATGCTTACTGTCTTCAAATTCACAAGATACTGGAAGCAAACATTAAAGCCTCCATTTTGATAGGATTTCTACAGAAACTTCAAGTATACTTCCAATTTACACTCAGGTCATATTTAAAACTTCAAGTTCCTAGTTGTAGTGACTCCTCTGTGTGGTGCCACTTAGATTCTGTTATATTCAGACTGTGTTAAAATGCAGACACTTAGGAAAAGATGTTTTCATCCAACTCTTGGATTCCCACCACACCAGGTAGGTATCCTGGCAAACCTTCCAGTGGTCTAAGCCAATTGCCTTTGCATCTTGGTGGACTCACATCTTACTTTCTTCTGTCAAGAAGTCCGGTTGTCCTCAATGTCTCAGTGGATCCTAAGCCCAGCCAATTTTGCAACAAACCCACTGTCCCATCCCTGTGTGTCTGCACAGTGTATCTCTCTCACAGTACTCCCAAAGCCTCCCTCTTCTTCCCTTCTGGCCTCAAATAGGCCTTTCTTGAGTACAGCAGCCCATGAACCTTGTAAGGAACAAGCCAGGTGACATCCTGTGTTACATTATACCATTTCTGTGACTACCCTGGGATCCTTAAGGTCCTTCCTGGTCTCCACCCTGCGCTCTTCTTGGCCTTATCCCTCTTTGCTTCACAAAAATGAGAAATTCCATGGCATCATGCTCTCACAGCTTAGCTATTCTCTCTACCTGGGAGGCTTTCTTCATGTATCTACAGAACTAGCACACATATACCCATCTTTTCTTTCAAGGTCCTTCCTTCTCAGGGAGGACTTACAGTTTCTGCATTCATGCACAGCAGAAAGAACACCTGAGATGACTGAGCGAAGCTGCATTCCATTCCTTGTTCTATCTGGTGGTGTTGCTTTGCAGATCAAACTCAGGACCCAGGAAATGCTGATGTGTGATCTACCACACAATGCATCAATCCATTTGTCACTTTGTAATGCTTTAAGATTTATTTATACCACTTAGCCAGAACATTTACTGTTTGCAGTCCTTCCCCTCCTCATCCACCCCATATAGGACTCATGCTCACTTGTGTTAAGAATTTGACTTTATTGTGAGAACTGCCTGGCACATATTGGAGGCTCAATACCCATTTGTTGAATAAAGTCAATGGTTAGATCAATTCTAGTAAACCACTTAGGGAAGAAATATCTGCTTCAGCTGGAACCACAGTGAGGAGATGAGGAGACAGGAGGACATAGCATCCATAACAGGCTTTGGATCTTTGGAAAGGAAGAACATCTGAGATAGAAAACTAGGTCACAATGTCACTCATCACAAAAGACAAGGAAAGGATCTCAGGCTTCACTCACCATGGCTGACTTCAAATTCTGCACCCAAGTAGCTGTTTAACCCTCATACATTATTTAATGCCTCTGAATTTAGGATTTTGCATTGGTAAAAAGGGAACAATGCTATCCAAGCTCGGAGTATCCTGTGAAGAAAACAAGAACCTGAAGCAGACGGGCAATGCCAGCTGCCTGTGATCGCTCAATAAAGGACGGTTAGATGGAGTGTGGTTTGACCGGGATACAGATGAGGTGTTCGCTTCACTGTGCTATTTTTCCAATAGAAACGGAGCCAAAATGTATTGCATTTACTCTGTACTCCCCGAGAACATTCATCTATTGTCCAACTTGAAAAATGGAGCTGAAAATGACTGGTCTAGCATTTGAAGCATAAAACACAGGGACTGGTATGCACTGGACTGCCAGGCATGTTATTGCTTTGAATACAGAAGGAAAAGAATCGTGTGTGTGTGTGTGTGTGTGTGTGTGTGTGTGTGTGCACGCGCGCGCTGAAAACTACTTCCCTTTACCCATTATTGTTTTTGTTTCTTTTTCAGTTGCGCCTACAATTCAGGAAATTAAATCTGGCACTGTGACCCCTGGACGCAGTGGACTGATCCGATGCGAGGGTGCAGGTGTGCCGCCGCCCGCCTTCGAGTGGTACAAAGGAGAGAAAAGGTAAGGGCTTTTGTGAGCTTTGCCACATTCCAAGCACTTTGAGCTAATGTGTTTCTGTTTCAATACTAACTTTAAGCAATTTCTGTAACTGGCTCAAATGGTTCTCAGCAGCCTCCTTATGGGCAAGCAGGATGGAGGGGCCCACCTGGGAGGCATGAGGAGCTAACAGCTTTCCAGAAGAAATGTCCACATTGGTTTCTGTAATCTCAGAAATGCCTGCAAATCCCACACTGCTGATACCTTTTGCTTCTCTGCCTCTCTCTTCCTAGCAACCACGTTTATTTGGAAGGCAACCTGCCTCTAAAGGGTTTGGGCATGGATTACACAAGAACACTTCAAAAGCAATAGGAGCTGCAGTCTGTACTCTGCTTCCTTAATAAGCCAGAATCCTTTCACCAGCCTTACTCCACCATAAGGAAGTTTAATGTTTTGTTTTATAGGCTTGTGTGTTAGATAGTCCTTCACTGTCAGGCCTGTGGAGATATTGTGCATGGAAACAAGCCTAAGCAAGGAGATTTCAAGCTGTTCTTTGACTCTGCTTGGTATGGCTGTGCCCTCGGGTTATCCCAGAAGTCTTGGAAAGAGCTACTGAGCAAGGGAAGATTTGAGCCCACAGATTTCACTTTATTTCCCAGGAGTAGGTTCAAACCTCTCCAGTTGCTCTTAACAAGCCAGACATGAAGATCACTGTGGGTTCACTGAAGACCACAATAAGAGAGGGAGTGTGTATTTGTATTTTGTTCCAAATCTAAAGAATATAAAGTATGCTAGTGGACCTCTGTGAAGTTGCTATTTTTAAGTCTAAATATTAAACTAAATACTGTCAGTCATGTCATGGAACAAATGCATGTGGGCTTTACACACTCCAGTCATAATCATAACTACTTTCAGATGGCATCTTTAAAGAACGCTAGTGAAACCACGTGAAAATTTGCATATTGTCACAATGAATGAGCATAAACGTGGTGCAAAGAGATGTCTAAGTTTTATTGTATTTGCATGTGAATAGTGTGTGTGTGCATGTTTGTGTGCATGTGTGTGTGTGTTGTGTGTGCACATGTGTGGGGGGGTATACTCACCCCTGGGTGTACATCTGTAGGACAAAAATCCATGCCCAGGATCATCCCCTCTACACTTTCATTTCTGGGTCAATATCTGCAAACTCTTCACCCGGATTGCCTTGAGGACAAGGCCTTTCACTGAATCACCATTTACCATTCGGCTCAGCTGGTTAGCTCTGGGGTTTCTTCTATTTCTATTTTCCCAGATTTGAGGTTGTAGACATTTCCAGCCATTTCTGGCCTTTTTTGTAGCTCATGAGCATGAGGTCTCGTGATTAGCAAAAACTTTACCCCTTAGATACCTTCTTCTTATCCTTCTGCCTTTGAAATCAGTGTATGCAGGAAAAAAAAATCCATTTCAATAAAAGATTTATCTTAATTATAAAGGCTATCCTCAACACTCTTTATTCTAAATAACTATAGTTTTACCTAAATTTTGGGCTGTTTTATATGCAGTTTCTTGTAATTAGAGAAGTTTCAATTTGTCAATCATTTCATTAATTAACTTATGCTTTTCAAAATTCTAAATCATCCTCGTAGTGGCTTTATAGGGACACCATGTTTTAAACATGGTGGGGTGAGATGAACTACCTTGTGGTTTCCCTCATCCCACTCATGTGACTTGAACATCATCATCATTTCCTAAAAGCTAACAGTAAGACTCATTCCTCTTGCCCTTTTGTTAGTGCCCACCTCATTTCCAATTGCCTGGAATGCTCTGGAACCATACATCCTCCTAAATTCTTGAAGCATTGCCAAAAAAGGCTATATTGACCCTGGGGAAGTTTTGCAGCCTGTAGCAAATGTAGCAATAGGATAGTCAGTGCAGAAATGAAGCTTCAGTCCTTTCTGGGGAAATGGGCTGTAGACAAGGAAGGTAAATTGATTCTCCCACCAAGGCTTCCAAAATACACACACTTGTGGAATGTCAAAAACAGATGCACATATGAAAAACAAATGGGCTGAACACACCCTTCATTGTTTGAGTCATAACTGAAGAACTATCTAAATTCCCAAATGATGCTAGAATAATTTCCTCTCAAACTATCATAGCAATTTATATTGAAACACAGGAGAGCCAAGGATCTGCCTACAGCACTGTTTCCACATAAGTGATCTGCCATGAGGGCCCAGGCTGTGCGTTTACCTCATCACAGAGAAACTCATCCATTGCTGAATGAAGGTGTCCCTCTAAGCTGCTGAGAGACATTAATTCCTGTGAGCAAGTGATAACAGATGCTGATATTTCTCCACAGAAAACAAAGTGTGTTCCTGAGCAATCTGCACAAGTCAGGGCAGTTGGTGACAGCTAGGTCTCATAAATCTTCAGGCAGAGTCTATGGGGTCAACCCCTTAACTCTGGCATTCAGTCTATCAAAAATGGCTTGAAAAGTCAACAATAAACACCAAGAGCAATAGCATTTCAGGTTGATTACTGATTTGCAGAACAAGAGATGGCTCACAGAAATACTCACTAATAACTATTAATGTTTGTAACAAAGGAAGCAGAAACAAAAATGCAGTTAGGTGGACAAGCAACAGGGACAGATATACCAGGTTTCAGAGTTTCTTCTGAAGCCCCAGAAACCTATCCAGGAGGAAGCTTCTGTCATAGACCCCATCGGGATAGAGTAGTTTTTGCAAGCTCTTTGTTTCCCAGAGATCTTTCATCTGTGTCCCTTATATACACAATCAGAAATAACCCACACAAGATTTTACTTGTATTTAAGGAAATGCTTACAAATGCCCATGTCTGTTGCACCAAGATTGTCAAAGATAGATTTTCATGCAGATTAACACACAGACACACACCCACACAATGCGCATACACACAATGCACACATGCCCATGTATATACATGTGCACACATGTATACATATGTACACACAAATGTGCATACAGATACACACACCCATGAACTTACACAGACGCACCAAGCCACAAGACATGACAGCCAAGGCTTTGTAGGCATTTACCTCATAAAAGAGAAACTGATCTATTGCTGTATGAAGGTGTCACTCTAAGCTGCTGAAAGACGCTAATTCCTATGAGCAAGTGATAACAGATGCTGATATTTCTCCATAGAAAACAAAGTTTGTTCTTGAACAATCTGCATAATTGGGGAAGTTGGTGAAAAAGCTGAGTCTCATAAACATTCAGGCAGAGTCTATGGGGTCAACGCCTTTACACACTCACACCTGGACATGTAAACATACGCATATGCACACATATACACATGAACACATGCAGACATGTATGTACATACACATACACAAAGACACACATTCACTCACACACACTCAACACGCAGGTGCTCACACACAGGTAGATACACACACAGATACACATAGATGTACCCACACATACACACACACACACACACACACATACACACACACACACACACACACACATTCACATGGCCAGAGAGTTGGTGCTAGTGGAAGTTCCTGGCAGATGGCCTAGGTTATTTGTCATGTGGATATCTCAACAGGACTGCTTAAGTGATTTTATGTCATGGCAATAGGCTTTCTCCAGAATCTGATCCAGGAGACAGCAGGGTAGAAACTGCTATATCAAACCTTCTTGTGACCTTTGTTAGGTCTCATACTGTAATTTCTGCAGTATTCTGTTAACTGCATGGGGCAGCCCTACTCTCTGCAGAAGGGAAGTATCAGGCATACAGTATCAAGAGGTGAGATCATCAGATGCCATCTTAAAAGATGACTCCTATACACTGTGTCTTATTTATGATCTAACTGGGTTTCACACTCTAAATATTGCCAACTTAATTTAGTTCATTGTCTTATCTAAACAGCCATCACAAGAGTGACTCTATTTATAAATGTTTTGGTAAATCATTAATCATTTGTATAAGGTAGCCATTTTTAAACATCTCAGCACAGGGACAATCCTAATGAGCTTAATTTTACTTTAAATACATATTAATACTGGAAAAATAGGGTTCAGATAATTTATATAAAATACCAAGCATTTAAACTTTCTTTTCATGATAGCATTACTATGTTATATTAGGTCATAATTTTTTATATGACACATGTCATATTTTTCTCCTCTTTTCCAAGGTTTCCTGAAATTCAAGCCTGAGGCCCAGAAAGCCATGCTTTCTTATTTCTATTGATCAGTTAGACTGCCCAAAGCTTTTAGGTAATAGGTACATTTATTAGTTCGTTCTGTTTGTATAAAAATGTCAAAATATCTACTATACTCTGTAAATTAATATTTGTCAATTAAAAACAAAATGATAAATCAATAAATCCAATTTAAAGATATAATTATAGTCATTTAACACGGGCTAATTCTAGCTATGCTTTGGTAAAGTCTTTAATTTAAAAAATGTGTCTTTCTTAATGCATCAACATAACTTAAGATAGGAATGTAAAAGACACAAATGAGTTCAATTAATACAAAATAAATCCACAGTGAAATATTAAAAACTATCAGTTGATAAATTAAAAAAAAATAATGTGCTCCTAAATTGTACTGTTTGCATTTCACACTGGGAGCTATACCTCCATGTCTTTTTAGCAACACATTCCCGACTTAGTCTGTACAGATTTGGGTATTATTTACAACATCCACTAAGAGAATAAATAAATAATGTGTTCAGTTTAACATTTCTGTGAAGAATGAGTCACCTACATGCACAAAACGTGTGTAGAGACTCACACAATGGTGATCAAGGGACACATATATGTTCTGATATAGAACATTAGCCACCTAAAAAAACTAATCACATGTGATGACCTTGTATGGTTGGTGTCTTACTTTCTATTGCTGTGATAGGACACCTTGGCCAAGGCAAATTATAAAAGAAAGCGTGGCTTATGCATCCAGAGGATTAGAGTGGAATGAAGGAGGGCTCACATCTTGATCTACAGCCACAAGGCAGAGAGAGAAAGAGAAAGAACATGGACAATGCAAGAGGGAACATTTCAGGGAACAATTAGATTGAAAAGCACTATAGAAGCGTAATTAGAGCTTCCTACTCAGGTAACAATCGGGGCGAAATCTGGCACCATTACCTGAGGCTGGAACACAGGAACGAGGTTTGGTGGGGCAGGAATGTATATGATAAGAAACATGGAGGATCAAGGTGTCACTCCTGTGCAGAGTTTACCATGCAACAGCAGGAAGTATGTCTGTGCTCTTAAGACTCATAGGAGTCAACTCTCTCTGAGCATGTCACATGTCACCCTACCAGGGACTCTTCATGTTTCCTCAACAAAGTACTCTCTCCACTACATGACAGGACATCACAGCCTGGTCTTACTTTGCTTCTTTAGTTACAAATCTCACACTTCTACCTCCCACAACCTGAGCCAACACCACTCTGAGAAATTTCCAGTTTTGAAATATGACATCATCTTTCACACCCCGTCTTTAGTTGGTACCTTTGCTGATAGGACCCTTGCATATACATGTACACACATGCATACACACACATACACACAAGCATGTGCATACATACACTAACACACCCTGTCCCCTGATTCTCCTGTATATTTCTTCTTACTACATAATCTCTAGACACAGTGCAGATGCCCCTCTTCTCAGCAAAGCCTCTGGAGTCTTTTATTCTTAGGATTTTTCAGGGTTTCTAAAAGGAGCAGTCTACCCAAGACCCAGTTGTGCATGACTCAAGAATCAAAAATGCTGGACACACAAGATAATCAAAGACAGGTAGACCAGTATCCCCAAGCTCATTTTGTTATGCCAAAAAACCCTTAATGACCAGGACCTTTGTGGGAGTGTGTGCAGTAGAAGCAAACTTTGGTAAGAACATTATAAAAAAGAGAAAACTTGAAGGAAAGCCACAATAATTAAAAAAAAAAACAATTAAAAGTGAGAGACATTCCTAAGAGTTGGGAGGGTTCCCAAGGGAGAAAGGAGCCATGAAACATTTCTGTGTATGGGTTTTATAGTGCAATGGTGGAAACTGGGCATGGGCTAGGTAAACTCTGTTGGGATTAATTAATTCTATGGGCTATGTGCAGTCGATGTGTGTCCTCTTGGGTCAACAAAGAAAATGAACACACACTTCCCACTCAGTATGGGGTGTTGAGTTCAACTAATGTGCACCTGACTCTAGCTTACTGTTGTCCTTGACTGTCTGTCTGTTATTAGTCACATGGCCATCATTACATCCTCCACCCTTGCAGCTGTCCTGGGTACATTAGCTGTACTAAGTTCTCTTGGTTTGCATATTTTCATGACTGCCTTGTGGCTTTACCATGACAGACTTCACTCTGTCACAGACACAAAGATGTAGCTGTCATCATTCTTGGTCACATCCCCTTAAGATGGAAGCCTTTTTGTTAGGAGTCATAATCACAATTTAGTCTGTCACAATTAGCTGCATTCGAAGAAAGAATATGGTAAAGGACAGCAGTGTCTTACAGATGCCACTTAGGGGCAGCCACTGGCCCAGATCCTGTCCTCCCTCCTGTCTATTTAACTGTTATCAAATACATAGGTTAAAGCCCTCTTCATATCCAAGTCTTTTTATTTCTTTTCTTGTTCAGACCTTATGGTCTTTTACTGTGAGCCATTATTCTTTGATAGTTCCATAGAGATACTTTCTGCCTCAGGAGGATTTTTTTCCAACTTGACTCTTGGATGCTCACTCCATCCTCAAATCCATCACTGTGTCCATTTCTCCTGCTAAACTCTAGTCTGTAAAGTGAGGATTCTTCTTTCATTATCACTCTTCCTGGCACCTGACATGATGTTTCTGTAACTGTGTTACATAAATGAGTTATGGTCTTAGTAATTCTGTGATCATTGCTCCTGATCCCTGTCACAGTGCATGCAAACTCACATACCTACAGTTCTTCATACACAAGTGTGCATATGTGAATGGAGACAAGTGGTTACCTGAGTTGTTACTCCAGATGATCTGTCCACACTGGGGTATTTTGGGGAGGGGGTGGTTTTTGTTTTCTTGTTTGTTTGTTTATTGGTTTTAGTTTTGGTTTTGAGACAGGGTTTGTCCGTGTCACCATGACTGTCCTGGAACTCTCTCTGTAAATCAGGCTGGCCTTGAACTCACAGAGATCTACCTGCCTCTGCCTCATGAGTTCTGAGAAATAAGGAATGTGCTACCACTGCCCAGCTTCACACTCTTTTTTAAAAACAAAGTCTCTTGGAGGTTTGGGTATTGTCAAATAGGCTAGTCTAGGTAGCCAGCAAGCCCCAGAATTCCTTCTGTCTTCATGTCCTGTGTACAAAGATTCTAAATGCATGCCACTTGGCTGGTTTTATTTCTGTTTCGTTCTTGTTCGGTTTGTCGGTTTTGTTTTTTCACATGGGTTTGTGAGGTCAGACTTAAGATTTGGTGCTTATAAGTCAAGCCCTTTTTGCAGTGATTCATCTTTCCAAAGTTGCTTTCAAATGGGAATAGGGGGTACATTTAATTGATTGTCCTGTCTTAGTCAATGCCAACCCAACCCGAACATGATCAGGAAAAAGCAAAGTATTTTCTGTTGCTCACTTGTGGCTTCCTTTTGTGTGATTGCCATCTCTGCAAAATGATTATATTGTTATATTTCAGTATAATATATAACATTAAACTCTCAGACACCCAGCTATTAGGAAAAGAGTTCAAACAGAGTGGAGAGATTCAGTAGTTATCAAGGTTGCCAGGGGTTCAGGACCCACTGTTATTAGGGAGAGTGGGATCCTGCACTGTATGTAGCTGTTGTTTCTTTCATGTGGGGCTTAAACTGCTCCCCCTCCCCAATGCAAACCAAACTGTCACTAGTAGGGCAGCCCCAAAGTCTTGGATCTAAAATTATTAATTTCATTAAACTGGATAGAGTAAATAAGGCATACATTTTAAATAGCTTAATAAAGTCTAAAATCATTAAAGTATCATAATGTATTATAATAACATTAATTTATTCAAATACACAACTAAAGATAGATACCTCTTGGGGCTCAGACAGTGATGCATAATAGTCTTCAGAATGCTCCCAGGAATAAACGCTACCTTACTGTCCTCCAGCCGCAAGTGTCAAGCCACACAATAAATGAACAGGTTGCTATAGCAGCGTACACACAGACCCTCCCTTCCACACTGGTTTGTTGAAGCTCTCCTCCTTTCCATTTTCACTGTTGGTTTCTTTGCCTGCCTTGGGGGATCTCCCAAAAGCCTGGATGAGACTGATAATGGGCGTATGACTGATACTGAGTTTGGCATGCCTTGAAATCACAATGTCACGATCTTTGCCATCACTCACCTTGCTTTAAAAATAATTTCCTGTATGTTCAATATTTAATGTTTGGCTGCGGTCTGAAGGGAAGTGAATCCATTTTAAGGAGCAGACTCTATTGTTGAACAATGGCTTCACCTGTCATAATCCACTGCCTGCTAAATTTGAGGTACGTGTACTTAAACAGTACATATTATCATTTAAAACCATTTTTATATCCACAGTTGGCCTGGGTTAGCTTCTCCCACTTCACAGATAAAAATATGAAGGTTTATCTAATTCAAGCAACCAAGCATGCAGTAGTCACTATGTGGCCATATTGTAAGAGACCAGAACTAGCACTATTCTACAATGTGCTTCGAATACAATAAATAACAAAGGCATTGATAAATGTTCTCTTTAGGCAGTTCCACACTCACAGGTAAGATGGGCATGAATTCAAAGCTCTGACAAACATGTAGGAAGCTGGGTGACCAGATCTGTGTAAGGAGATGGTGATCCAGCCAAGTCTGGTAGACCTCAGCAACAACACAACTCTACTAGAACTTGAACCCTAGAGACTGTTTTATAAATAAAGAAGTCACATTTTTTGGCTTCTGCTGTTTTCTTCTGATTTTCTGCCATTCTTGACCATGTTGCGCAGGAGAGATTTTTTTCCCCCTTCAATTTTATAGTGGATTGAGAGATGAAACCACAAGCCGTAACTGCTGCTAATGGGGTATGTGCTGGGGAACAGCTCCAGGAGGGAGAAGAGCAGCTTCTAATCCCAGGCTATGCACATCCTGAGAGCCTGACTCTAGGGGAGGACAATGGAGGCTGTGTATAAAGCTTCACTCAAGGCAGAACTAAGTCCCAGAACTAGTAATGAGCCTCCTTCCCAGAACAATATCCATAAAGCTCCCAGAATGAAAGCTTGCTGTTTCTTTGACTCTCTACCCCATTAGACTCACCCCCTGGATTGATCCTAGCTTTCCTGGCTTGCTCACAGCATGCCAGTTAGCTATTTAGCTCTAATAGCTTTGTTCTATGGCCTAACTCAACTTTCCTGAAGCACTCATGCTTTCTGGGCTATCTCCCAAACTCAAACACAACATCCAGTTTCTGCTTGAAGATGTCAATGCTAACTACCAGGAGTGGACACCAGAAGTTCAAGGAGATCCATATTTGAATACCAGTAGTTCTGTCAATTATTGGATGTTTAGAAGATGAATTAGCTTAATTTTTCTAAACTTCTGTCTCCTCATCTCTAAACTAGGACTAATAACACCTATCTCCTAGGGTTGCTGAGAACATTCATTCATGTTCACAGCAAGTGTTCATGAATGAATGTCGGCTTCCCACCCTTGCCACACATACATGTACAAATACTGAAGAATTTCAGTTATAAATGTATTGAGAACAATTACCATATTCCACATATATGTGAAGCTTTCCTGTGTACAATGAGACTAGAAATGTAGTCATGACTCTGGTCCTGTGCCATTTATTGTTGATTCTGACCTGGAAAGAGTGGACAATAATCCCAAACATGAAGCAAGGTAGGCCTGAGACCGAGCAAGACACAATGCCATTGCCCTAGTTATTTTTGCAATCTTAGCTATTGATGCTGACACTATGTGGTTGGGTTTTTCTCTGGTGACTTTGCTGCTGGGTTTCTTAGCCACCTTAGATAGCTAGAGTCCAAAAGAGATAATGAGTGCAATTTGTGATCATTTGATAGCTAATCTTGCCTGGTTCCCCTTATTACCTCTGGCATGAGGTAATACAGGACTCTGTTTGAATACAGTAGTTCCTGTTGGAGCTGTGCTCACAGGAGCCTGCAGCAGATGCTGGCAAATCAAGCAGCTTACAGCCCACAGATTTATGAGGCACTGGTCAAAGACAGATGAGTCAGAGTAATGGCCCTCAGTATGGATCAAACTTCAGCTGGTGCCAGGGGTAGGTGATAGCAGGATCAGTAATAATTGAAGGATCTTACACCCAAGTTCCCTGGGTAAAAGTAAGCAAGGACACATGGCCAAGTACTTCCTTATAAGCACCATTTGCTGCAGTTTCTCTTATAAAAAACAGGAAACTTGGTATGTGACTTTTAACTCCAAATTCAGTAAAGATTCACTCCCATTGTAGGGAAAATCTATAAGAAATAATCTGTCAATGTAAGACAATATAAGAATGATTCTATCATCTATCTATCTATCTATCTATCATTTATCTATCACCTATCTATCTATAATCTATCGATCTATCATCTATCTATCCATCTATCTATAATCTATTTATCTATCATCTATCTTCTATCTATCCATCAAATTTCTACATTTCTATCTCTATTTCTATAGTACCTTATGTAGCCCAGGTTAACCTCCAGCTTCCTATGTAGCTAAGGATCACCTTGAAGCATCAGAAGGATCATCCTATCTCTATCACCTAATTAGAAGCATATGCTATTACACCTATCTTGTGCAATATTGGGGATTAAACCCAGGTTTGCATGCTAAAGCGGTGTTGCACCAACTTTGCTATGTCCTCATCCAAGAAGGAGTCTCTTAATAAAAATTAAACTTATAGAAAAATATCTTGGAATAAATCTCCAAAAAGAAAAATGCCATCAATTAAATTGCTCCTTTATTTTTGGGTCACATAAAGGGCATACATGCTATAGCATTTAGGTGGGACTTATGTTTTGGCATTTAGTGACTAGGGTGGGGTTTATCTGAGGTCTTGACTACTTCTTTTCCTCAGCTTCAGCCTTTGGAAGGGCAGAGTTTGTGTTAATCTATCTTTGAACACTTGACATGGAACTCACCTTCATAATGATTTAGTAAATGTTTTCAGAATTGCATTGAATAAGTGATAAAACTCCCAGGGTAAGATCTATGTGATAAAAATCACAGAGGCACTTTTGTGTGGACATACACCTCAGTGTCCACACTCAGGTGGACCTTGGTAGTCACACTGTCTTAAAGACAGCTTTGCATAGCGCTTAAGGAGAAGAGCATGTCTGAAATGATGTATAAGGAATAAGCAGTTCTCAGAGTTTCTACTGTAGAAGGAAGTTAGCTACAGACTTCATGAATTTTAGGAAAGTAGCCTCCCCTAGAGACAATCATGAGGGAAGACATTTCTCTTGCTATTAGTCCTCATCATCTCCCTGGCTGTTGGGTTAGCACTCTGACATGCTGCTGCAAGAGCACTACAGCAGGGGCTGCACAGAATGTGGGCAACAGCATGCATGACTCAGTAACATCTGTAGCTTTGCCTCATTGAAGGGTAGGAAACTGAAAGACAACTCATCCAGAGAAATAGACATGACAACGATAAGCAATGGAACCAGAGAGCTTCCTAATGTACTCCCTTGAGAACATCTCAGAGTGCAAACAATGGAAGATTCTAGTTCATTTCTTCTAAAGCAAAAAGACAGTTCTGGTTTGGGGCACATCAGAGATTCAGAAGTCCAGGGAATTGCAGAGTCCTCAGAAAATGTATCTGTAACATATGTGGACACAATGACTTAAACTTCAGTACCAAAGTAGGCAGGGAAATGGAACTGTGATCTATACATGTGGCATAAATAATCAGTTTAAAATAAAGGTATTAAGGAGATGCATGCAGCTGTTGCCCAGTTAAGTGTTCACTAAGCCCTGGGTTCAATCTCAGGCATCAAATTATATTTATTCATTCATGAATTGGTTAAAGGTTATTAATGCAAGGTATGAAAGTATATAAGGCACAAAGAATTTAGCATATGTATTCATAATTTTAAAATACTTTTTTCCAACATTCTCATTTAGAATTGGGGCTCATTATTTCTGCTCAGGTTTAAATTTTGTTCAATGTTTATTCAACTCAAAGTTTTGTTAAAAATATTAAAGTTTGCCTTTTGAATAAGGAAAATTCAGCCACTAAGAATAGTAAAGTAATTCCCAGAGTAATCATATCTTACTATATCTGATTTGTATTACACATAGAATACTTTGTCTTGATTCAGTGTAAGATACAGATAATAAGTCAGTAGCAACTCCAGGGAGGCCATAGATGAGCTTCTTTGTGATCAGACAAAGTTGATACTGAAATAATCATACATGAAAGAAAAATTTAGCTGGCCACTCACTGAGTGAATTTACCCACTTTATGGTCACTGTGTCTCATTTACATAAATCTGAACTTAATCAAGCAGAAGATAGAATCTTTGTTTTATGTGTATGTATGTTTTGCCTACATGTATGTATGTCTGATGACTGCAGAGGTCAGAAGAGGGCTTCAGATCCCCTAGATCTAAAGTTACTGACTATTGTAAGCCACCATATGGTTGCCTGGAATTGAACCCAGGATCACCAACCAAAGAATACACATGGAGGGACCCATGGTTCTGGCCACATATGTGAATGAGGAGGGTCTTGATAGCTATCAGGGGGAGGAGAGGCCCTTGGGCCTGAGGGTGTTAAATGCCCCAGTATATGAGAATGCCAAGGAGGGAAGACAAGAGTGGGTGGGTGGGTGGGGGAATACCCCCATAGGGGTAGGGGAGGGGGCAGGGGATAGGGAGGTTCCAAAGGGGAGGTCTGGAAAGGGGAAAACATTTGAAATATAAATAACAAATCAGATCGCCAAATAGCAATGGGAGAAAGCTAGGCTCCCAGGAGTGTGGAAAAGCCCTTGAGAGGGGGTAAGAGGACTAACACTGCTCAGTGGGACTTGTCCAGATCCTTGGGACACAGGAACTGAGGAACAGCCTGGAGGAAGGAGCATTCAGGTTTCCATCTGTGGCGGGAGACCTCTGCATGGGCCACCAGGGCTCCGTAGCCAAATAGCACTGGGAGAAAGATAGCCTCCCAGGAGTGTGGACAAGACTGTCTGCACAGAGGGACCCACCTAAAATACCCAGGACACAGGGACTGAGGAAGGGGCTTCTGGTTTCTTTCTATGGCTGGGGAGCAGATCCTGTGACACAGGGCTCCATACTAAATAGTGCCAGGAGAGAGCTGATATACCAAGAGTGCCAACACACTTTCAAGCACAGGCAAGACCATCACTTCTTTTCAAATTCACTGGACCAAGAGGGACCCTCGCAGAGCAATTGGGACACAGGAAACAAAGGACAGCTGAGGACTAGATCCTTCTTGTTTCTGTCTGCACTCCAGAGCTGACCCTGCACCACAGCTCTCCAAACCCAAATTCTTCTCAGAGAGAACTGGTCTTCAAGGAGTATTGACACCTAGGCTTGCAGGAAAGACAAGCCACAGTCAGAGAGAGTAAAACAGCTAACACCAAAGATAACCAGCAGGAGAAAGGCAAGGGAAAAAACATAAGGAACAGAAACCAAGGCGACTTGGCATCATCAGATCCCAACTCTCCCACCACAGCAAGCCCTGGATACCCCAACACACCAGAAAAGCAAGACTCAGACTTAAAATAACATCTCATGAGGATGATAGAAGATTTTAAGAAGGAAATAAATAACTCCCTTAAAGAAATACAAGAGAACACAGGGAAACAACTAGAAGCGCTTAAAGAGGAAACACAAAACTCGCTTAAAGATTACAGGAAAACACAATCAAACAGATGAAGGAAATGAACAAAATCATCAAGGAACTAAAAACAGAAATAGAAACAATAAAGAAATCACAAATGGAGACAACCCTGGAGTTAGAAAACCTAGGAAAGAAATCAGGAGTCATAGAGGCAAGCATCACCAAAAGAATACAAGAGATAGAAGAGAGAATCTCAGGTGCAGAAGATACCATAGAAAACATTGACACACAGTCAAAGAAAATGCCAAAAGCTTCTAACCCAAAATATCCAGGATATCCAGGATACAATGAGAAGACAGAACCTGAGGATAATAGGTATAGAAGAGAGTGAAGATTCCCAACTTAAAGGACCAGTAAATATCTTCAACAAAATTATAGAAGAAAATTTCCCTAACCCAAAGAAACAGATGAACATAAATATACAAGAAGCCTACAGAACTCCAAATAGATTGGACCAGAAAAGAAATTCCTCTGTCACATTATAGTCAAATCACCAACTATACAAAATAAGGAAAGAATATTAAAAGCAGTAAGGATAAAAGGTCAAGTAACATATAAAGGCAGACCTATCAGAATTATACCAGACTTCTCACCAGAGACTATGAAAGCTAAATGATCCTGGGATTATCTCATACAGACTCTAAGAGAACACAAATGCCAGCCCAGGCTGGTATACCCAGCAAAACTCTCAATAATCATAGATGGTGAAACCAAAATATTCTATGACAAATCTAAATTTGCACAGTATGTTTCCACAAACCCAGCCCTAGAAAGAATAATAGATGGAAAATGCCAACTCAAGGAGGGAAACTACACTCAAGAAAAAGCAAGAAAGTAATCTTTCAGCAAACTCAAAAGAAGATAGCCACGCAAACATAAAAATAACATCAAAAATAACAGGAAAGAACAATCACTATTCCTTAATATCTCTTAACATCAATGGTCTAAACTCCCCAATAAAAAGACATAGACTGACAGACTGGATACATATACAAGACCCAGCATTTGGCTGCATCCAGGAAACGCACCTCCGTGTTAAAGAAAAATACTACCTCAGGGTAAAAGGCTGGAAAACAATTTTCCAGACAAATGGCCCCAAGAAAAAGGCTGGAGTAGCCATTCTAATATCAGGTAAAATTGACTTTCAATCAAAAGTCATCAAAAAAGTTAAGGAAGGGCACTTCATACCCATCAAAAGAAAAATCTAACAAGAAGAACTCTCAATTCTGAACATCTATGCCACGAACGCAAGACCTCCCACATTCATAAAAGAAATTTCACTAAAGCTCAAATCACACATTGCACCTCACACAATAATAGTGGGAGACCTCAACACCCCACTATCATCAATGGACAGATCTTGGAAACACAAACTAAACAGAGACACAGTGAAACTAAGAGATGTTATGAACCAAATAGATTTAACACATATCTATAGAACATTTGATCCTAAATCAAAAGAATATAACTTTTTCTCAGCACCTCATGGTAACTTCTCCAAAATTGATTATATAATTGGTCACAAAACAAACCTCATCAGATATAAGAATATTGAAATAATCCCATGCCTCACTATGGAATAGGGCTGGTCTTCAATGGCAACAACAACAACAGAAAGCCCACATACATATGGAAGCTGAACAATGCTCTACTTAATGATAACTTGGTCAAGGAAGAAATAAAGAAAGATATAACAGACTTCCTAGAATTTAATGAAAATAAAAGTACAACATACCCAAACCTATGGGACACAATGAAAGCAGTGTTAAGAGGAAAACACATAGCTCTGAATGCCTCCAAAAAGAAACTGGAGAGAGCATATACTAGCAGCTTAACAGCACACCTGAAAGTTCTAGAACAAAAAGAAGCTAATACACCCAAGAGGAGTAGAAGGCAGGAAATAATCAAATTAAGGGCTGAAATCAACCAAGTGGAAACTAAAAGAACTATACAAAGAATCAACAAAACCAGGAGCTGGTTCTTTAAGAAAATCAACAAGATAGATAAACCCTTAGCCAGCCTAACCAGAGGTCACAGAGACAGTATCCAAATTAACAAAATTAGAAATGAAAAGGGAGATATTACAACAGATTCTGAGGAAATTCAAAAAATCATCAGATCCTACTACAAAAGACTATATGCAACAAAATTGGAAAATCTGGAGGAAATGGACAAGTTTCTAGACAGATACCAAATACCAAAGTTAAGTCAGGATCAGATAAACCATTTAAACAGTCCCATAACCCCTAAAGAAATAGAAGCAGTAATTAAAAGTCTCCCAACCAAAAAAGCCCAGGACAAGATGGGTTCAGTGCAGAATTCTATCAGACCTTCAAAGAAGACCTAATACCAATACTCTTCAATCTATCCCACAATATAGAAACAGAAGGAACACTATGCAATTCATTCTATGAGGCCACAGTTACGCTGATACCAAAACCTCACAAAGACCCAACAATAAAAGAAAACTTCAAACCACTTTCCCTTCAGACCAATTGATGCAAAAATACTCAATAAAATTCTCGCAAACTGAATCCAAAAACACATCAAAACGATCATTCACCATGATCAAGTAGGCTTCATCCCAAGGATGAAGGGATGGTTCAATACCCAGAAATCCATCAATGTAATCCACTACATAAACAAAGTCAAAGAAAAAAAAAACAACATATGGTCATTTCATTAGATGCTGAAAAAGCATTTGACAAAATTCAACATCCCTTCATGATAAAAGTCCTGGAAGGTCAAGAATTCAAGGAACATACCTAAACATAGTAAAAGCAATATACAGTAAACCAGTGGCCAACATCAAACTAAATGGAGAGAAACTTGAAGCAATCCCACTAAAATCAGAGACTAGACAAGGCTGCCCTCTCTCTCCGTATCTATTCAATGTAGTACTTGAAGTTCTAGCTAGAGCAATTAGACAACAAAAGGAGGTCAAAGGGATACAAATTGGACAGGAAGAAATCAAAATATCACTATTTGCATATGATATGATGGTATACTTAAGTCACTTGAAAAACTACCAGAGAAATGCTATAGCTGATAAACAACTCAGCAAAGTGGCCGAATACAAAATGAACTCAAGCAAATCATTAGCCTTCCTATACTCAAAGGATAAACAGGCTGAGGAAGAAATTAGAGAAATGACACCCTTCACAATTGTCACAAACAATAAAAAGTATCTTGGTGTGACTCCAACCAAATAAGTGAAAGATCTGTATGACAAGAACTTCAAGTCTCTGAAGAAAGAAATCAAAGAAGACTTCAGAAGATGGAAATATCTCCCATGCTCATGGATTGGTAAGATTAATATAGTTAAAATGGCCATCCTGCCGAAAGCAATCTAATGATTCAATGCAATCCTCATCAAAATTCCAACTCAATTCTTCATAGACTTAGAAAGAGCAATTCTCAAATTCATATGGAATAACAAAAAACCCAGGATAGCAAAAACTATTCTCAACAATAAAAGGACTTCTGGGGGAATCAGCCTCCCTGACCTCAAGCTGTACTACAGATCAGAAGTGATAAAAACTACATGGTATTGGTACAGTGACAGGCAGGTAGATCAATGGAATAGAATCGAAGACCCAGAAATGAACCCACACACTTACAGTCACTTGATCTTTGACAAAGGAGCTAAAACCATCCAGTGGAAAAAGACAGCATTTTCAACAAATGGTGCTGGTTCAACTGGCAGTCTACATGTAGAAGATTGCAAATTGATCCATTCCTATCTCCCTGTACAAAGCTCAAGTTCAGGTGGATCAAGGACTTCCACATAAAGCCATATACACTGAATCTAACAGAAGAGAAAGTGGGGAAAAGTCTTGAACACTTGGGCACAGGGGAAAAGTTCCTGAACAGAACACCAATGGCTTATGCTCTAAGATCAAGAATCAACAAATGGGACCTCATAAAATTACAAAGCTTCTGTAAGGCAAAGGACAGTGTAAATAGGACAAAACGGCAACCAACAGATTGGGAAAAGATCTTTACCAATCCGACATCCAATAGAGGGCTAATATCCAATATATACAAAGAACTCAAGAAGTTAGACTCCAGAGATCCAAATAACCCTATCAAAAAATGGGGAACAGAGCTAAACAGAGAATTCTCAACTGAGGAAACTCGAATGGCTGAGAAGCACCTGAAGAAATGTTCAACATCCTTAGTCATCAGGGTAATGCAAATCAAAACAACCCTGAGATTCCACCTCACACCAGTCAGAATGGCTAAGATCAAAAACTCAGGTGACAGCAGATGTTGGAGAGGATGTGGAGAAAGAGGAACACTCCTCCATTGCTGGTGGGAATGCAAGATGATACAACCTCTCTAGAAATCAGTTTGGCGGACCCTCAGAAAAATGAACATAATACTACCTGAGGACCGAGCTATTCCACTCCTGGGCATATACCCAGAAGATGCTCCAACATGTAATAAAGACACATGTTCCACTATGCTGATAGCAGCCATATTTATGATAGCCAGAAACTGGAAACAACCTACATGTACCTCAACAGAGGAATGGATACAGAAAAATGTGGTACATTTACAATGGAATACTACTCAGCTATTAAAAACAATGACTTCATGAAATTCTTAGGCAAATGAATGGAACTTGAAAATATCATCCTGAGCAAGGTAACTCAGTCACAAAAGAATGAACACGGTATGTACTCACTGATAAGTGGTTATCAGCCCAAAAGTTTGGAATCCCAAGAGTCACTTCACAGCAAACATGGGGCTTAACATGAGGGCCCAGATGGAGGAGTTGGAGAAAAGACTGAAGGAGCTGAGGGAGTTGGCAGCCCCATGGAGGGAGCAACAGTGTCCACTGGCCTGACCTCCCGATGCTCCTGGAGACTGGATCACCAACGGAAGAATACACTTGGAGGGACCCTTGGTATTGGTCACATATGTGGCAGAAGAGGGTCTTGTTAGCCATCAGGAGGAGCAGAAGCCCTTGGGCCTGAGGGTGTTAGATGCCCCAGTATAGGAGAATGCCAAGGATGGAAGATGAGAGTTGGTGGGTATGTGGGTGGGGGAATACCCCCATAGAGGCAGGGGCAGGGGGAGGGAATAGGGAGGTTCCAAAGGGGAGATCTGGAAAGGGGGAAACATTTGAAATGTAGATAAAGTATCAAAAAATAAATTAATTAATTTAAAAAATAAAATATCAAAACAAAGGATGATAGAAGCTTGTTTTATCCTCATTGATACACAACTTATATTTAGATAGAAAATTTCTTCAATTTGGCTTCATTTCATGATTAATCTAAGTCATTGGCCTATGAATACTCCATGTACTTGGGACACAACTAGGACTAGTGTACAATTCTAACATCGAAGAAAGTATGTTCCTGCAATCTGGCTCATTTTAGGAAATTCAAACAATTCAATCTGTCAAAAAACAAACAAACAAACTCGTGCATCCAAACTGATAGAACCATGCATGCAAGAATGGGTTACACAGAAAAGACAGTCATTTAAGAAATAATAGAAAATGTAGACCAGATGGCATAAGGAGAAAATGGTCTGAATGACAAGAAAAGCAAGAGGCTAGAGCCAAGGGTAGATCCAGGAAGAGGCAGAAACGGGAGCAATGTGACCTGTTACTACAACATGGAACCATGCAAGCTCAGATTGAACACAGGCCTCAAGTGCCGAGTCTGGAGAGAATGTCAGGATATCAGTTGTATCAAGCAGATACTATTGACATTTTTACATGTAGACATTTACAGGAATTATAAAATCCTAAAATGGGTCAAATGTGTTTCAGAATTCTGAATGCTGTCTGCATTGCTGTACTTCCTTTTCTAGATTAAAGGAAGTCATGCCCCAGCCTTGGTTGTCTATGGCAACAGCTATATGATATTGAGTTTTGCCTTGAATCCTTGAAACATATGGTTTCAAAGGAGTTACCCACAAAGTATCTTAGGCTCCTATTATCTAGCCAGCTTATCCAGAAGCCATCAACCAAGCTTTTGGTAGGCTCTCTAAGTCAACTTTCTTTTTCCTCTTTCTTGGCTTTCAAGGAGAAGAAGTGTTTGCTCTACTGGCTTAATTTGTACACTAGAAAGTGTACACATGAAGATCACATATGGTCTGGTTTATCATGCAGCCAGGCAACTAATCAGAGCAAAGGGAAGTGTAAAGCCTGTCTTCTCCATCAAATCCACTAAGGTAGGAGAAGTGTTGCAAAACAGAACTCACACCATGTTGCTAAGGTCCGTGTGGGTGTGGTCACACTACAGTTTCCAAGTTGCCATGGCAGCTCTGCCTAAGCTGAATTTGAAACTGATGTCCCATATACATGCTTATTATAGTATATTCTGTCTTCTAGGCTCTTCAATGGCCAACAAGGAATAATCATTCAGAATTTTAGCACAAGATCCATCCTCACAGTGACCAACGTGACACAGGAGCACTTCGGCAACTATACTTGTGTGGCTGCCAACAAGTTGGGCACAACCAATGCGAGCCTGCCCCTCAACCGTAAGTAAAAAAGTCAAAAAGCATACTCCAAGGGCCTCCAGACTTCTCTGCATGAGCAGAAATGAAGCCCAAGCATGGAGTATGCTGAGCTTAGACCTCATCCTAATGTAGAAACAGCAAGTTTGTTCCAAAATTATCTGGATGGTTGAGAATTCTATACCTGTAAACTTCTACATATAAAAATGTCTTAGAGTTTAAAGGGGGTAGAAGTTACAGGAATAGATGAAACACATCTTCTGACTAAAGATAGTTAAATGGGGCTTTATCTGTACTGGTTTATTTTTTTAAAAAGTTTTCTTTTGAAGCATGGAGTAACCACAACTTGAGTTTACTCTTGGTTGTTCATCTTTAGACACTCATCTTGGGAGTCACCAGAAATTTACATGCTGTATGTAAAATAAGATAGTGAGTAAACAAGCATTGGAAAAGTATTTTATATGCATATATAGCATATTTTCTCAAAACTATATCTTGAAATGCAATGTAGGAATTGAGATAAATGCTACATTGTCTAAACATCCAAATGTAATGTAATGGGTTTTCTCTTGGGTTTAAGCCCAAAACCAGCAGAACCAAGCAGTCAGAAAAAGAGGGAGGTGAATTCCCTACTGATAGAATGTGGGACCCATTGGTAAAGCAACGTCTTCCTATCTAATAGAAGACGTGTGAGGTTGTTGTTTAAAAGCTCTATATTTATGTATATGGGCAGGAATTTGAGGGTGTCCATGTCCTAGCAGAACATTTTTTCTCATGCTCAGCTTGAGATCATAGATTTTAAAGGAAAGGTAGTAGGCACATCAATGAAGTTCTTAGCTCTGGGTCATAGGCTTCTGTTCCAAAGATTGAAAAGGCAGATATGAGCACCTCTGGGCATGCTCCATTTTCTCCAAAAAGTTTTAGCAGATAAAAGGAAGGGACACTTTGAAGACATATTAGTGTATCTGCCCTCAAGGTGTCTTGCCTGTCTTCAGAACTCACTCTAATGCATCTCAAGGACTGGAAGTGATTGAGCAGCAGCCCTGGGGACCAGCAGGAGAGGTAAAATCCTACATTAATGCTCTTCTCAGTAACTACAATTAGTACCTTGTGGAAGCTGAGTGACTCACAGATTGCTACAAACATAAAACACCACTCATTTTAAAACTGAGTGTTTCTCAGAATATTCAGAGAATTCTACTTCCTCCATTTCACAAAGTTATCTGAATGAATCTCCTCTCAAAGTTGGTACTCTTCCTGTAACCTGGTACATATTCTTATATTACCCCATGATAACAACTTCCTCCAGGAAAATGCAGATATTGTGAAGTTCATCATAGACAGGGGCTTTTCTATTTTCTAGAAACAAAAATGGTATGAAGATGTTCCATCTCACTTAGAACACACTTCATTGTGTTTTATAATTTATGAGTTTGAATTGGAGTGATTAAAAACTCCTAATATAGAATCAAATGCAAAAGTTTATGTCAACTCTTTCCTTGGTTTAGCTCAATATTTCCTAATATTTCTTAGCACTAATTTTGAATGAAAACAATCATGGTCATGCAATGGCCTTGTGTAAAATTCTTGCTAAGTTTTTTTTCTCGTGAGGATATTTTCTATGGTGATTAGCAACAAAAGCCACTGAAGAGGTCAGGAACAGGTTTAATTCTAATTTAATGTAAATGTTCACAGTTCTATAAAATATTGTCAATATTTTACATGGCTTAAATATTCAAAAATCGGAAAGAATAAATTAATTTAAAAAGCACAGAAAATTAAGAGTTCATAACATGTTAACTTGCTAGCAAAATTTCTAAATCACAGCCTATTTTCAAAAATGAAGTAATAAGGTCTCTTACAATTTAGGATCATATGTTATGTCTGTCTATCTATCTATCTATCATCAATCTATTTATTATCTATCATTTACCTATCATCTGTTGATCATCATCTGCCTATTATCTATTCATCTATCTATCTATCTATCATCCATCTATACTCTTTCTTAATAACTCCTAACTGCTAACACAGTTTAAATAGTTGGCTAACAAAGACAGACTTTGTCTATAACTAAGAGCTTACCCTGGAAATTTGATGGTGTGTCTGTATATGTAGGGTTCTTCCCTGCAATGACTGAAACTTTTTGGCACTAAAGTATTTCTATTCTGTACTATAATTATTGTTTTTGTTTTATCTTTTATTTCACTTTTGTGGTACTAGAGGTCAAATTCATGATTCATGTAGACTAGGCAAATACTGTAACCTTGAAACAACATCTCCAACCACTGTAGTTATTTTTACACATTCTGTATCTTTCTATTGAGTCCTGTGGAGTTTCAAAACTGCATCAATCACATTAGCTGTCATGTCACCAAACACAGTGCCTACTATTTAATAGATAATTAGTGAATTTTTAATGAATAAAGAAACTAAGCCCCGAGTGAATGGACTGATGAGTCAATGCAGGATGAGCTGTTTTGTGGCTGTGGGCCTCTGAGATGCCAAGCAATGGTTTAGGCATTAGAAATGACATTTACTATTATTTTATTCTGGCCCAGATCTTATCCTAATTTCTTACAGGAATTTGACTATTGAATCCTCACATAAGTCAACAATGGGGTTCTCCAATACTCTCTTTGCAGATAAGAAAACTTAGAAAGAGTGTTCAGTGGCAAAGGTCATCTGATTAAGCCAGTGGCAAAGCTGAAGCTTGAGTCCTTGCTGCTGACTCTATGCTTAAGCTCTGAGTCACTCCAGTTCTCTACCTAAATCTAAGAGGACAAAGCCACCCTCAAAATGAGAGATGATCATGGTCACTTGAAAGATAGTTTAAAAATAATTTCTATGTAAAACTGTCCTCTTTATAGGTTTGTCCTTAGTCTTTAGGATGAACCCTGGCACCATTTCAGTCTACTATTAATTTATACAATCTCTTATTCCAGATCACCAAAGAGATATCATATAAGGCAATCTGTAAGTTCAGAGAAAGCCATAAATGAAACTATGTAAAAAGAAAGCCAGTGCATTTGGGTATGAACATATGTGAGGGAAGGGGAGTGGAGAGAAGGGGATGAGGGAATAGAAGGAGAGAATATGTGTGAGGGAGGGAAAGGGGGAAAGGAGACAGACAGAGAGAGAGAGAGAGAAAGAGAGAGAGTGTGTGTGTGTTTTACATCATAGCAGAAAAACAGATCTTACTTAAATCTACATTTTACTACACTTCGGCTATGTATTGCTTTATCTAAGTTACATATGTTTCAAATCCTCAATTAATTTATCTGTAAATTAAGGGCAATCATAAATTCCCCCAGCAGGAATTTAGATGATGCCTTTAATGCATCTGTCCCTTTGTCAGAAGGTATTCAGTAAATATCGTCATTTTTACTGTAACATCACATATACCAGCTCTTCGTTCAATGCATTTGAAGGAGCACTGCATCTGTACTGGGGATAAATGACTTAATCTGATGACTGTCTATCCACTGCTTACCTGAGAGCTTCTCTGGTAAACAATCCACTTGTGAGAAAGGTGAAGGAAAACAGGCTTGAGATAATCTCTTAAATCTAACTTACAAAACTTAACTAACTTTTCCTCATGCCTCTCTTAATATACTGTCCAGGATTTTTGGATGTTAATTCCACATTAAATGTCCTGCCCATAGTATAAGAGTTCAGGCATCTGGGATCTTTAAAGTGTACAGGTAGAACAAACATGTAGTTCCATGTGGCCGTCATATGGCTGATTCAGTAGTGGTGCTCACTTGTCAAATGGGTGATTTGGGGTGGGTGTTGATGTCTGTAATGTTCAAAGCCATAGGCTTCATGTTGGAAAGAGCAGGATAAAGTAGATCAGTAACCTCCCGTCAAGGAGCTCAGACAATGGAGAAGAGAGATTAGGGGCATAAGTGGATCCAGTGCAAAATAGTCAACAATGCTGCTCTGGGGCAGAGAAGGAGCTCTAGATCTAGTCTCAAGGTCCCTAAATGGACCACCCTCCAAGAGAAGTATTGGAATTTTAAACAACCAATATGTGGCTCAAAACATCTCCTGGGCCATCATTTTCTCATTCTCTGAGGAAAAATTTTTAAAAATTCACTCAACACTAATTGTGAACACAGAGTAAATGACCAAAATGATTGGCATCCCAGAGCCAGGGGCCAGAGAGGAGTCTGTGTTCCCAGAGCTATACTAGGGCCAGATAGGAGACTCTGCTCCCAGAGCTAGAGGCATAATTGGGTCAGTCTTGAGTAATAGACAACGATGACTGAAGAGAGAGTCATGTAGAACAGCTCATGTGATGACAGGGAAAATGAACAACTGGACAAAAAGACATGCTTGCACTTTTCTTGGGCTATAATAAAGGGAAAAATGAGGCTGTAAAGAAAAGCTGGACAAACTGACAAGTATCAGGACAGGCTTGAATATGTTTCAACTTTAGTCTTGAAGTCATTGAATGATTTTTAACAAAGAGATTGTATGAACAAAATCTGGATTCTGAAAAACTTTGTTAGACTGTGTGGGTTCTAAACCCCCACAAAAACTTTAAATAACATGGGCAAATAAAAATGGTGCAAAGCCAGTAGCTGATGTGAGAACTGAGAGACAGGAGGAGGTATAAGGCGGTGGCCAAATTTGCAGAGAACAGGAAGGCATAGGAAGTAGGACTCAGCTGACTCCTCATGGCTACTGTGAGTGACATCAACCAGAATCAGAGCATGGGCAGAGGCTCATCGCTTTTAGCACCTGGAAAGGACAAGGAGTTCATTTTCATGCAGTTTTAGTTTCAGATAATGTCCAGTAGGCAGTTCAGGAAGGAGATGATCTGGAAGTTTTAGGACAGAATGCAGATTCAGTGATAAGAACAGGTCAGATTTCTCATAAAGACAGGAACAGTAAAGTACATGAAGGATACATATCCAAGCAATATCTCCATGAAGGGCAAACACCAGGGAGAAGCACCAGGCAGAGGAGAATGGTAGAAAGCCAGCGGCTTTAGAGCACTCTGACACCTCAGACCAGAGAAAAGCTGGCGATGAGCCACTGCTGTTAGAAATCTGTAGTGGTTGGTGATATCTCTAGAGCAGTTTCTGTGGAAACCTTAGAGCAGATGTCACATTCTATACATTGAGTTTAAATAGAGACAAGGTTGAGCTGTGGGTTAAAATCCCTACATTCTAGAGGTTAGGCTATGTAAGGGAACATTATAGCCTTGTCCTGGATACTTCCACAATGTCTGGTCTGCTTAGGCTACTCTTCTGACCAATAAGCTAATGGCTGTGTGCATGTCAGTTACTCTCTGACCTGCACAGTCTCGTGAGTTTCTTAGCCAGGCATCAATGCTATGATCCTGCCCCCATCCACTTGAGCCTTACTTCTTCCTCCTATTTGATTTCTGAAAGAAACATTTTCTCTTAAGGCTTTAGGTTGTGATTGTAAAATGAACTAAAATTCAAGCAGAGATTTTAGCAATTTTTCTCAATAGAACTGTTTTAAATTGCTGCAAATAGGTTCTCTGACAAGTGAGGGAAAAATGGATTACAGAAAAAGGAAAGAGAATGAGAGAGAGAGAGAGAGAGAGAGAGAGAGAGAGAGAGAGAGCACTTTATCTTTGTATAGTTCAGCATCTCAGAGCTTAGGAAAGGCATTCTTTAATATAATTCATAAGGGATAATAGTGTGACAACTATCCGTAATAGAATTCCGTATTAAGTACAAACTATGGGACCCAAGATTGCATATGTTAGTGTTTTAACCTATGTTATGTGCAATACAAGAATTACTTTGCATATGTTCCTTAAAGGAAAGAAACTCAGTGATCTCACCCTGCCATCTATGGATCCCATTACTCAAGTGCTCACTGTGGTGTGAGAAGGAATTCCATCTCCATCTGCTGTCTTTGAGAGCAACACACTGCAAGAGCTTTGCTCCTCACTTCACCAAAAATCATAAACTGAATTCAATGGTGTATATGCAAAAGTTCAACATCTGTAGAGAAACTAAGGAAAAAATTGTTTGGAACAGAGGCAAATGTGTTCATAGTACACACAGCTTTATGGAAGTGTGGCTTTCTCCAGAGTCCCAGTGTGTGCACATGAGTGGAGCAAGTCCAGCCTGAATAGTAACAGGGAAGCCATTTACAGCCACAGACTAGATAAGGACATTGATGTGTTCCCAAGTATGTGTGGACTTTTGCTGAAGAATAAAACCTGACAATGTTATGGGACCTTCTTGACTGTATGCCTACATCTGTTCAAGGACACATAGTGTTCTCTTCAGAAACGTGATACATTAAAACTTCAAAGGACTCAACAAAACTTGTGCCTGTATTGACTTCTCTGCTAGAGACCATAATGAATTTCCAATATTAGATGCTTTCACATACATTACATCTTTACTCTCTAAAAAACTCTCAGACATTACTTTCTAACAGCATATGGAATTTGATGGAAAATGTCTTCACTTGAAATAAACTTAGTTGTGCAAAGGTGAATGGAGACAGGGTGTGACAGCTATGTCTAGACCGGAGCTGCTGATAGATGCTTTTTTGTGGCTGGTTTGCCAAATTCAGATTATGCTTTACTAGAAAATAATACTTCAGCTCTCTACTTGCTTAAAATGTCTCCAAATACCAGTAAGCTGCTCTCATCACTCTATCCTGGTATAGGCAGTTGATCCCATGTGGAACGCAATGATGCTACAAGTTTAAAGGTTTTATATTATATTATATTATATTATATTATAGATTAAAAGTGATCTTTGCTTCTACAACTTAAAAGGGGTAGGATTTCATTTTGGCTAAAAGACATAGTCATCAGTTTAGCCTTGGTGATTCCTAAGGACACACAGTGATATGTGAGCCCAAGGGCTTTATCCTTGTAGCTTTGAGATGTTAATAGGAGGGCTTGCCTATGTGCTCTTAAAAAAAATGTTGACAAGAATTATGTTGGGGCTTGGACACAAACTCTGATACAGCTACATGGTCCTATGTAATAACATACTGTGTGGATCTATTCAGACAAGATCAACACACAATAGATACACATAAGTTTGTGGGAACTAAGCAAAAAAAAAAAAAAAAGGCAAGAAGACCTTTCCTCCCCAGCTGATGCCTAGAGCTTGAGTTCACAAGCAGATGGATCAAGAGCCATTCCAACACATGAAAAAGAGCCTTCCGAGCTGATGCAATAAAAGGGACTGCCAGAGCCTGAAGTGCTCCGGGCCATCATAAAAAACAAGCACAGAACTTAGCCCTTTGTACCTCTGGTAGGACTGTATTGCTGCAGGCAGGAAGGGTCAGACATAACAGTTTCTATTTTGTGAGGCAACAGAATCCCTCCTTCTCCCAAACAAAGCCTTCTGCAAACTCTTGCTGTGTTAAGTAATACATAACTTAACGATAGGGGATGGTGAATTCTGCAAAGTACATCATGGGCCAACATCATGATTTACCAACATCACAGGCTATAAACCTGTATTGTTAGCCATCACACCATGATATTAAATCAAGTACAGAAAAAGTGGACAAATAGGACTGCCATCAAGGTAAGCGTGGTTGATAGGAGTGGAGAGGTCAAGGACACTACAAGAAGACCTACAAAGTCAACTAACCTGGGCCTATGGGGGTTCACAGAGACTCAATTACCAACCCAAGATCATGCATGGGCTGGACGTAGGCCAACTACACATTTGTAGCAAATGTCTAGCTTGGTCTTCATATGAGTCCCCTAACAATTGTAGTGGGACTTTGACTCTGCTGCCTGCCTTTGGATCCCCTTCCTCTAGCTGACTGCCTTGTCAGGCCTCAGTGGGAGAGTCCTTCTGTGACTTGATGGGGCTGGGGTACCCAATGGGGAGATAATTGGGGAATAATTGGGAAAGGGGTTTGTGAGAGTAGGACTGGGAGGAAAGGAGGGAGGGTAGGTGGCTGCAATTGAGATATAAAGTGAATAAATTAATTAGTGAAGAAAATAAAGAAGATACAGGGTAATCGTGAGATAGGTATATGAGATTACTGCCAGGCTAACACTAAAGAATATTTTATCCTAACGCCATTTTTTCCTAAGTAGAGAGAATAAATTCCAATCAATGGATAAAAAGCATAGAAGGGGTCTGGAAAAGTGGATTAGTGGTAATGACACTGTCTGCTCTTAGAGGACCCAGGTTAGATTCCCAGTACACTTGGTAAGTCACAATCATCATTAACTCCAGTCCCAGGGGATCTAACACTGGCCTCTGTGAGCACTGCCTGCACATGGTGCACAGAATACATATAGGCAAACCACAAGTGCACATAAAATTTTTGAAAGGGAGAGAGCAGGAAGCATAGTCATCCATTAAAATTCTCAAGGATTATATGTCATTTATCATTATACTGTGACATTTTGTACCACTTCCACAGGATTCTTTCTGTCTATACCACTGAAAGCCAGTGACATTATACCAACTGCAATGATGCCTTGACAGCCACAATGTCACTAGACTTCAGCTCTTTTATGGGATTATGGGACAGCCATCTTCCTTGTGGGCCTATGCAGTGACAGGTCACAGGTGTGTAACAAAAAGTGTGTGTAACAAAGTGCATTGGAGCTAGTTTGGTTGTTGTGGAGCTCTCTCTGTCTCTCTCTTTCTCTCTCTCTCTCTCTCTCTCTCTCTCTCTCTCTCTCTCTCACCACTGTGACAGTGAAGCCTGCCAAAATGCCAGAAGTTTCAAAAGAGTTGGATTAGAAATTTTCTGCTCTAGAACAAACGTTTGCTCTGCATAAGGGGAGACTAAAGGAGACAAGCCTGAGCTCACAAATAAGCACCCAAAGCTTGCCCATTCTCTAAGTTGAACATCTAAAGCTTTGAGTTAAGCAGATTTGAACTGAAAGATTTTGGACCATTCTCTCAATCTTTGGGGCTTAGATATCTTACTTATAAAAGAGAAAAGAACAGTTTGTTTTCATGGCAGTTTCTAAAATTAAATGGAACATGGCTGAGAGATGGCTCAATTGGTTAAGTGTTTGATGTGTAAACATGAGGACTTAAGGAAGACACCTTTGACCTCCACAAACAAGCACATACATGCATATGTACCCCTGCACATGTGTGTGTGTAGGTGTGTGCAGACACACACATCATATACATGCACAAAAATAAATGATAAAAATAAATGGAACATGCATGATAACCTACACACTGCCTATCACATGAAATATCCACCTCCTTTTCTATCTTTTATTATAAATTATACAAATGTGGAAGAAAAATCACAAACAGACTCTGCATAACTGAATGTCTGTAACTTTGTTTCTCTGGATACCCAAGCAAACTAGCTGGTTCTTTGGTTCATTTTTTAATGCACCAATGCATATCATTATGATACTATCCTTATTAGAAATATTAATTAAATCAGCCATGCACATAAGCATTTACTTGTAATGAGAGGAGAGAGTGGGCAGGTTGATTAGAGAGGCTGTAGGAGATTAATTACCCCATAGTTGTCTTTCTCCAGAGTTAAGAGGCAGTTTGACAAGTGCATTTCAATCTGTTCTAAAGAGCATGTGTTGCCCAGAGCTGACCAAGGATCAGGAGAAGGAGGGAGAAGGAACTTTGCCATTTGCCACTGTCATTGATGAGCTTTGAAAGGCCACAAGCTTATGGAAATTAAAGACCATAAAAAATTAAAACTTATCCATACCACATACCAGACTCCAGAGGTCCATTATTGAGATCATTGAGATTCTGCATTAAATTGAAGATATCTTTATGCTTCTGTGGACTCAGTCTCCTCATCCATGCAATAAGAAGATGAGAGGAATCTCCACGTCCATCAGCTGTAATGTTCTAAGGTCTTAATAACACTGTACGTCTTGGAGAAAGAGTAAATATATTGCTTATTTTAAAGATATATTTCTACTAATATTTTCTCCCTTATTTTTATCAGTGAACTCAAAATTACTTTTATTGGTTGAAAACATTTTACATTTGAATGTGCTAGATTTCACGATGAGTGTCAGGATTTTTAGAGCAGCTTCAGCATTAGCCTCATTAATTTCTCCTTTCCAGAGAGTTCCTTTCCTTGAAAAGTGTTCTTCATATTGAGTTTCCTTTCTGCTGGCCTGCAGCCTCTGAAAAGATCTTCTGTTCTTCTATGTTGTCATACACAGCCCTAATCTTTCAATAAAGGAGACCAAAATGCACCCGTGTAAATATGAGGACTGGAGCTGTGAGTCTTCCTACAGAATAAAGCCATGATAGCATTTGAGCTCACTGTCAATGCATGGCCAGAGTCTTACAAAAGCCAAGCATTTCCATGTCTCCTTCTGGAGGATGCTGCCATGTTTTTGTTGATGTTGTTATTTCTGAGAGATCTCTGAGCCCCCCATCTACTGTGAACCATGTTCCCTACAGCAGTGACCATATCTGAAGCATGATCAAATGACTATGGCAGCAGGCAGCAGACAAGCAACTTGCCCACCAGGGCCTTTGTGCTTTCATTTCTTTCCCTGAGAAATGGAAATGTGACCCCTTATTAAGATACTCAGACATATAAATAAACAAAAGCATTGTGCGGCTGTAACCAAACTCCTGCTTTGCTTAGTATAACACATAATTATTAGACATTCCTCAAAAAGACAGAGTGAAGTGAAATTGAATTAAGGTTGTTTTTTTGTTTTTGTTTTTTGGTTTTTGTTTTGTTTGTTTGTTTTTGTTTTTGTTTTTACCATTGTAATTTCCAGATAAAGGAAAGAAGGAGGAACTATGGCAGGGATGGTAACTACATAGGACATACTTTCTCCAAAGCACTGAAAACTCAGTTGTGGTCCCTACGGGGTTACTGTGATAGCTGGAGACCCCTGCTCCTCAGAGAGTCTATCTAGCCTGAGTGTATCTTTCTTATGCAAAACTGTGCAACTGGAATTTTTCTACAGACACACAAGTTAGCTATCTGCCCATGTGTACTTCAGTGAGATGTGAGACATCAAACAAGAATGTCATTTCATCTTTGCTATGGCCAGCATTTATATAGCTTGGATTTTTTCCAATTTTACCTATAAAAGAAAAAAGAAAAAGCAAGCTTCAAAGTTCAACAGTTTTAAGACAAAGAAGCAACCAAGTTACAGACTCAGAAACATGGATTTATAGTGCTTCATACTCTTCCTTCCTTTGATTTTGTTAAAGACTTAATCCAGTTAGCACACATGTGGAACTGCCTAATTAGTGAGGCAGATGAGCTTCCTGCCAGAGCCAAGCAGGTCACTGTCAGACACTTTGAAGGAATTACAGTTTTATGGAACTTTTTAAAGAAGAACTAACAGCATATTTCTCAGAAACTGGCAGGAATGTGGTCTATGCTTTAGGAATCAGCAGCTACAACTCTGGTAACATATGTGTTTTCTCTAAGACTCATGATCCTGTAGGAGTGTTGCAGTGTGTGGTTGGATGTGTGCTGTGCAATGTACAAACGCTACTGTCATGGGGTGAAGAGATGCTCAGCTGTTCAAAAGAGTGTTACTGGTTCTACAGAGGACTTCATTTCCCAGCATCAACATGGTCCAGCTCACAGCAGGCAAGCTGTATGCAGCTCCAGCTCCAGAAGGTCCACTGCCCTCTTCTGGCCTCTACAGGCACCTGCACACATGTGAGCACACACACACACACACACACACACACACACATACACACACACATACAAACAAACAAAAAATAAAACAGATTAATCTTAATCTGTGCTCACATTCACTGGTACTATATGAATCAACATAAATTTGGCTTGCCCAAATTTTTAGGAGACATGAACAACAGTTTATATACTTCACTTACCCCCCCCCCCAAAAAAAAAACCCATAAACAAATTGAATGGGTTTATTTTACTCTAATCAGCAGGGTACCTGCTGATCCTCCTCTCTGAACCACCTGCCAGCTATGCCTAAAAAAACAGGATCACTTTGCCCAAATCAATGTGCATCAGTGTGTGTTACCCTCAGGAGACTTCCCCAAGACTTTCTCCTTTTTGTCCTGTATTCCTTCATTCTTTCCATCCTTTATTTTTCTTGTTTAAAATTACTAAACAATCAAACAAACAACAACAAAAGCTGATGTTCTGATACCTTTAGTAAAAACTCCATCGCTTTTGTTTTTGTTTGTTCATTTTGGTACCTTTTGGATCTTTCCCATTGTTTGGCTTTTTTTCATTTTCCCTTAACTGCAAGACTCTAATCAACTCCAAAGAAGACAGGCTGTTAGGCAGCTGCCTCTGTAACCAGCAGTATAGATTTGGGGCAGAACCAAACAGCCTCAGAATAGGCAAGCTCAAAATTGCTTTTGAAAGCTTCATCACTGAAAATGTAATTAAACTTGACTTACCCCAAATTGATTTAAGTTACAGCCTAAGGGCCAACCTTTGACCAAGGAGCTTCACACCTGCATTGATCCCCAAGTGCAATTGAATTACCCAAGCAATCCAAGCATTTTCACAGGGTAAGCCCTGGAGTGCAAATGGCCAGTTTGAGAAGTGACTAGGTTTTATTCCAAATGTATTAGTTAGAAGGCTTTCTCATAAGTTCCTGGGAGGAATTCGGGCTTACTTTCAAAAATATTCTTAGTCACGGAATTGATTGCCCAAAGGGTATTTTGTTTGCCATATTTTTTAAAATGTGTTTTGATTGGATAAAACTTTACTTCCCCTAAGAATCTATTCTGACTTTGAGAAGATGACCTCTACTCCTTCTAAGTGTTTGCCAAAATCTAGGAGGAAAAGGATTTGTGGGAAAATAAGACAGTGTGACTATTTACCAAAGTAGAGATGCTATAGCACATTGTAGACTGGAGATCAAGAAGCAGACTACAGTTGTTTTTACCATGATAGAAGCAGGATAATCTCCCATGAGTCTCTGTAGAAATGTATTCCATGACAACACTCCACTTACTTCCTTTCCAAAATGTTTGATAAGATTGTCACAATGAACAGTCACTTATAGTCTTTGAAAGCAGAATAACTTGTATTAATGAATTTCAATGTCTCGGGGCTGTGTCCTTTGTTTTGTGTGCAGTTGCATGCAACTATGCTCCTCATACTCATTACATTCTCATGTAAATCATCTTTACCTAGTTACTGTGTGTATTTGAAATTGGGAAATAGATTCAATGGTGTTATATCTTGCCAAAAATTCTCCATATTTTGATTCAGGCTTCTGAAATAATATTTTATATATCCAGTGATCTGTTTGGAAATATTTAGTTGAAATAATGTGTATATTAGCATTCAAAGTTATAATAAGATACATAGTTCTCTCTATTGAAAATGCCAAATAGCCAATGATTTCTCCAGGAGGCACATATCTACAAACAGTTGAGAGTCTCAGTGTAACCACAATGTAACATGTGAAACTCTAATCCAACCATGAGAGGGGCCCTAACACAAATGTGTGGGCTGGAAATTTTGTGCAAAGTAGCAAATTATAATGAGTATGTATATGCTCTTGCTGACTGAAAGGGTGGTTTTATAACAATATGCCCAGGTCTGATTTATACATCCAGAATGTAGCCACCGAGTCAACACAGTTCTTAAATCTATCTGTCTATCTATCTATCTATTTATTTAGTGTGTGTGTGTAGAGGTGTAAAGGGCATGCATGGCATAGCATGAGTGTGTAGTTCAGAGGATTACCTGCAGAAGTGATACTCTCCTTCCACCATTCAATCTCAGGCTCTCAGGCTTGGTAACAACATCTTTATCCATGGGGCCATCACACTACCATTCTGTCACTGTTGAGGGCAAAAGTTAATTCTTAAATTGTGTATGAAGTATAAAGTAAGTTTCTGCATACCACTGTCTACTTCAATGACTGTAAAGGAAATCATAGGCATGCTGAGATGCATTGGTGGGTTGACATGCAACATGAGGACATGAGCTCAAACACCTGTTAGCTGTGTAAAAAGCCATGTGCCTATAACCCCAGCCCTGCAAGGGTACAGAAAAAAGAGGATTTTTCCAACTTGTTGGGTTGCAGTCCTGGTCCAGGTTCAATGAAAAACCATGTCTCATTGGAATACAGCAGAGTGATAGGACATCCTACGATGGCCTCCACAATGCACCTGTAGGTGTACATAACACACACACACACACACACACACACATACACACACACACATACATACACACACACACACAAAATAAAGGTTCCACAATACAAACTGTATTACTCTGGCTAATTGTATATACTTTATTTTTGACTTCCCATTTGGAAAATGGACTTCATTAAAGACCATGTGGAGTTGAAAAAAATGCCATAAGATCTATAGGAAATGTCTGTCACATAGTAGGGATTTATACACAAGTGGCCTTTCCCTCCTCACATTACTTCAGACCCCTCACCTCAAGGGACCCATAGCTTCTGTGACTCTATTCTAAGCCTGGGATGATGAAATTTTGTATCTCCAATCCCCATGGCAACCCTGATGCTGTAATTGGGGCTGGCTTTGTGTGGTGCTATCACATGTAGTCCAGTTGCTAATGTATTCATGTACTATGAAGAATTTTCCTTCCTCATGATTGACACTGTCACTGACCACCCCACACCAGGCTTCAGGCTGCTTCTAACTACTTTTTCCTTTTGCAAACTTGAGCTTTTAATATCTTGAGCTGATAAATATCATGCACACTTACAGGATACCTTGAAATATTTTGATATATGTATGATGTTTCAGTTGGGTTAAGCATATTTGTCTCCCCAGTCACACATTGTCACCATAATGGAAAGTTGAAGCTGCTCTGCCCTAGTGTCCTGTAATAGGCATTGTCTCCATGGTTCTACTGTAACTTAGACACCCTGATGGAATTCTGTGCCACCCACTACTCCTGCAGGTCTCTACTCCCAACTACTTTTCATAATGTCCTGCATGCACATGGGCACAGATCACAGATTATGCCTTTTATATGGTAGAATAGTGTTCTGATGCTTGTATGAAACACATTTATCAGCTACTGGACATTTTTACTCATGTCTTTGCTGTAAGGGATAAGATAAAGAAGCTATCAGTAAGTGTATCTCTTGTCCACTTAGAATGTACACTTAGTCATGGTGAGATGGTTACATCACCTGACCCCTCCATTTTGTCTTCTTCTCCCCCCAACCCCATGTTTCTAGGTATGGAATCTATGGCCCCACACATTCTCAAAGAAGCTGCTACAACGTTACTGCTAGTCTTTTCATGTGTGTGAGGGTTCCTCTGTACATCTTCCCCTGGATGTACCATCCTCACTTTGATAATATCTATTCTTACTGAGGGGGATTGTACATGTTTTGATTTTCATTTTCCTGGTGGTTAGTGATATTGGATATTTTCCAATGTTCCTGTTAGCCATTTAGATGTCTTCTTTTCAAAATAATATATATCACCATTTCTTTTTCTTTCTGCTTACCAGGTTTGGGGAGTTCTTTATACACTGTGGGTTTTGACCTCTTGTTAGAAGTGTGGTTTGCGAACATTATCTCCACTCTGTGGGCTTTCTCTTCAATGTGGTGTTTCTTTTTCAGGTCCTTATATATCCCAGCTACTAACCTTTTGTTACAAGTGTATCCAGTTCCTTATATATCCCATCTACTAACCTTTTGTTACAAATGTATCCAGTTCCTTATATATTCTAGCTACTAACCTTTTGTTACAAATGTAGGTTGCAAACATTGGTTTGTGAGTTGTCTCTTCACTCTGTTTGTTGTTTTCTTTGCTTACAGACAATCTTAGTTTGACAAAGCCCCATCTCTCTTTTTCCTTTCTTTCTTGTGCTTCCAGGGTCCTGTCCAGAAATAGCCTTCCACATTCCAGTATCATTGTGAGTTTCTGCTATAGGACTAAATGACAGAAACCCCATGAGGCTGAAGCACAGCAGGGTTCTCACCAAATGTACACTAGCCACAGCCCTAGGAGGGAGAACAACAGTGAATGACCTTGGGAGGCAATGATACTTTTAACAACATCACAAAAATGTTCACATCCCAAACATCTATTCATACACTATCAAGAGCTTTCAAACTGTGAGTGGCTATAGAGCAAAATATAATTGCTAGAATATTCTAATATTGTAGTTCCTAAGATATCTCCTGCTGTGACACTCCCAGGCAATGTACTACACCCTCCCCTCCCCCCCCCCGCTGCATTTCTCTCCCACTCCAGCAATTCCCCTCACGCATGCTTTGCAGTGGTTCTACAGGTGTGTGAGCCTGCATTGATTATTACTTAAAGTAGACCAGTCATTTCACTCTTTTGTGAAATTAATTATATTACTCTTATGCTGATCAAAGAGTGATTTAATTAATGCTGCATTACTTAATGAGCTATGTAACCTTTCACTAATGTATGCTTCTTCAACTTTTTGTAGTCTACTATTAATTTACTAATTTATAACTTAAATGTTGAATACAGTCTTTCTTGATTTCAGACTATATAGGATGTTATGAGAAACCCTCGAAAGACACTTTAGCACCCAAGTCACTATGTCTGACTGACATAATAAAATCAAATATTTTGACTCTGAAAAAATCAAGAGAGAATTCAATATGTAGATTTATAACACCTTATCTTATGATTAAAGAATACTCCAATTAATAATGACAAGAATATAGCTGATTAATAAATATTATTTATGTCTCTCAGAAAATAGTCCATAAAGATAATTTATCATTTGGTTACAGTTTATTGCAGCTAAGAAACTCTTTGGCATAGTGTGCACTGCCACCAGACAGAGACTAAGAGAAGCTTTTAAGTTAGCAAAAGGGTGTTCATTGTGTTGCTTCTTTTGCTTTGCTTTGTTAGTAGCTGTAATGCAGATACCTGTGTGGATACTCAGAAGTGAGAAAAAAGGAAAACTCTGCTGGGTGGGCTGGTGCACATCCAGACTCGTCATCTCAACTCGATTAGCTGATGAGGCAACACAGAGAGAATTACAGTATAGCCTGGACTCTGATAACCATAGCTTCTGGAGTTCAGAGAGTGCACATCCAAATGGGAGACAAAGAGCTCCAAGCAAGCACTGAGTCAACATTGCAGCCCTAGAAACTTAACAATAGCTGAATTCAATATAAGATAAACTTTGTTTTCTTTTTAGTGTTGTTATCTTGCTATTGTCAATATTGTTTATACATGAGAATGCAATAAATCAACATGTTAGCCCAAAAGTAGACTCAAGAAAATAACATGGCATCACATACACGGGTGTGCATCTATGTTGTAAGAGTTCACTGAAGAATTAAACTGCCATGTTAATGGCAGTTCTTCATGCCCAGCATTGCATTGCTGGTTACACCTTCTCACACCACAGAGCCCCCAACGTGCTAATGAGCGACACTTCACAAGGGCTAGGTTAAGTATTAAGTCCTAACACAGTTATCTGCTCTCAGAAGGTTGTGCCCGTTCCATGGGCTTCTTCATGGGTGATCCTGTACAGCTTTAAAATTCTAACATTTGTCTTCTTTAACATGACTTTTAGACTCTCAATGTCTAAACCAAAGGTCTAGGAATAAAGGCAAATTATTATGGATATTCTATTTTACCACTAAATTCTATTAAAGCAAAGTGCTTCCAGACCCTTCGTTTCAAGGGCAGGGATTTTTCAAGACCTAATTCATCATTTTTATTCATTAATACAAAAATCCTGTGAGACTAGGCGAGAGCTGACAAAAAAAAAAAAAAAAAAGCTAAAATTGGGTGAGGAAAATTTTAGGCCACTTTTCTAAAACACCAGTATTTCTTGGAATTAGGGAGAGTCACAAAACACAAAATACAAAATTAATAATGACCTAAGAAGACAATTCTGTGTCCCTCAGGCATGGAAGTCGACATTTGATAACAGAATGCCTGAAAAACCTCACAGTACTTATTCAACAGTGCTCCTGTCTATGGTTCTGTTCCACTAGCAAGGATCCCTTCCCAAGGTCATACCAAGGTTGAAGATGGCCATAAGAATCTGGATATTGTCTCTATGCTTCTTGCTAAAGAGGGAAGAAGGGATGTCTCTAATCCTTCTCTCACAAATACTTCTTAAAGTCTGTGGATCCCGATTAACACTAATTTGTCTCTGGTATTCAATATAATGGCCTCACTTAGCTTCATGGAAATGTCTGCTGGTGTCTTCTTCTATCACTTCTACTATGCTTTAGGACCATCATGAATTAATCTAGAGGCCACTGGAACAAACATGCTTGAGCTCTGGGGACAAGGAGCATTTATATGACTGATGGGTTGGTACTTGAGGTTGACACTCATCTAAGAAGGTGGAATGAGAGCACATATGTAAACAATCCTCTGGGATTATATACATTTTAAAATGAGTGAGTTATTTCTTTCAGTATTTTTCCATACTAGAAATTGCTTTTCAGACCATGAGTGACTAGCAGTGGCTGGGATATCAAAAACCAAACCATGGATAAAGAAAGGTTGAGAGAGGTCACTTTGGTCTTCTCTGTGCCCTCAAAGATTGCAGGCTTATAATAAAAATATATTGGTGTTATTTTATGTTCATGTTTATGTGCTATGAATACTTTGTTTTGTTTCAATGGAGACAAAATTACTGGCTTCTTGGTTGTTACAGGATAAAAATTACCAAACTCCCTATCAGTGTAGACCATAGACCAGTGGCTTTTTGCTTACCAGAAAGCATCTCTGAAGTGCAGCCAGTGCTTCACTCATGACACATAAAGTGATGTAGCTCAGACAGCATATCAGCCTTTTAAAATCTATTGTTCTTTCTATTTCAAAGTTATCATACTGTAGACTTAATCTCATAAAGGTTTTGTGTTAAATAGTGGCCATAGTTTCTCTTCCAAACATACCTGTATTATATAATTCTCCAGATATCAGAATCTAAAATTTATCAAAAATCAAACTAACCCTAGAAATAATCAAAATTAGTTCTGGATTTTGAATCCAGAAAGAAATTATCCTCACTGAATAAGGCATCACACATGCAAAGAACATATGAATATGCTTTAATATAAAATTGGAGCCTGCTGAGGAAAATAAATAATTAAAGTTTGCTAGGAGATTCCCAGGTCTCATAGGCTGAATAGAATATAATTTATTTTGCAACTATTTACAAAATGTGCTGACTCTTCAAGGAAAAATATACAACAAAGAATTTGTAAGACAAGAATGCTGCCTATTAGATACTGTATATAAAATGCTGCCCATAAGATACTATATATAAAATGCTGCCCATTAGATACTGTGTATAAAATGCTGCCCATAAAATACTGTATATAAAATGCTGCCCATTAGATACTGTGTATAAAATTTTTATCATTGAGTTCACTCTCTAGCTGCTCCCTTCATGCTAGATGTAAAGAAATTACTCCAGGGAGAAGACTTAACACCATTATTGTCATAACTCTTCAATGCAGAACTTGGATAAGAACTCAGTTCTCCTAACACTTTGTTTTCTCATAACTGTGTGTTCAGAAGACTATAGAACTTCATGTTAGTATCTGAAGTGGTTTCCCTTCTCAAACAGTCATGTCTGCTTGACACCACCCATAGATACTTTAGAAAACACACAAGACTCCTGACTCAAAGACACAAGACTGTTTCTCTCAGCAATGGCAGATGCAGTAGCAGCAGAATGAGCCTGTTGCATTAGTTTCAATTGCCAAAGGAATAGCACAGTTTTCCTAGGTGACCACCCACCAGGCTGATGCTTCTATTAGGAGGATGCAGCAGCCAGAGAACCCAGGGCTGGGAAGCAGCCAGAGACTTCTCTTTGTCTTCGGGACCTGGAAAACAGCATTTAATTTTTATACTTGACATTTCCAATAAAGTCAGTAACAACAAAACATTTAGCAATATCAGAGATCCAGGGAAGAATGGCTCCTGACCTCCTGTGGACAGAAGAGATGAAGATGGTGGTGTTTGTATTCCCAATTCCTAATGTTTGTTCAGATGCACCAGAGCCTGCAGACTAATGCTGCAGTTCTATGTGGGAGCTAGAATCTGGCCTTCACAACCTCAGGGAAGGAGACACAGAAGGTTCAAAAAAACCTCACTGAATCACACAGCCATGCTCTCCAGGAAGCCAGATCTCAGAAGAGCTTGCTCAGCCTGTGTTCTCCATTTTGGATATCCCTTTCAAAAGTCCAGGGAGTCTTTTTGTCTGGTCCCTCAGATTTAGGAAATGAGGGTGGACTGGCACAGCCTTAAAATGTAAACATGAGCTAAGCATGCATGTAAAGAAACCCTGGAATACTTATCTAACTATATAGAGCAGATCAGCCCAGAGCACCATGCACATATGAGCATGGTGAGTCCATTCTTTCTGTAAAGTGAAGCTACAGATGAAGTCACTCCACAGTGTGAAGCCAGTCTATGGATTCAGCATAAAAAGTCAGTCTCTCAGAGACAGAGGTTGAAGCCCAAGATGTCAGCTGCTCTTTCTATATAGGTGACTTGACTCCATAATGCAGGTGACAACTCAAAAGTCCCCAAATCAGAGGCAGAACCACCATGTGATTTTATGCATAGGAGACCTCAGAACTTGAGAATTGTCTAGAGTTTATTTTCTCCTGTCAGAACATGGCCTCTGAGCTTTCCCATCTCAGGCTTCCTCGAAGGCTTCTCTGCCAGGCTTCTCAGTAATAGAAAACTGTTTTAAGATAATAATCAGCAACATGGTCACCCTTTATCAGGTGCTCACCAGCTTTTCCTCCAGGGGCCCTCTGGGGATGTAACACACCAAAGGCGAAGGTACCATTTCTATTCACTTACTAGTGTCTAGCACAGTGATACATGAAACCAGGCACAGTTATTAACTGGCAGTGTTTCCATGGCAATAACTTCAACACTGAGGAAGCTTAATGTGCTTAGCATTTACAAAACAAGCTTGAACACAGAGATATTTCAGCAGCCATCCTTCCAAAAGCCTGCTATGTAAAGTCATCAGACCTCAAACACACATGCTCTGTGTTGGAAAAAATCAATGTATATGATCGGCAGCAATTTAGAACACCTGCCAATAGAAGTCTCTGCAGGATTTGCTCTTCTCAATCACAAGAGAGAGATAATGTGCGGGGGAGGGGGTACTGTGGATGGCTGTGCCTCCGGTTCAGAATTCTTAGGACCTGTGTGTTCCAAGCCATGCCTTACATTACACACTGCAGAAGCTGCACGGATCTGGATCTGAGCAGAGGCTGCACGGATCTGGGTCTGAGCAGAGCCCTGCATCTTGAATGTTTACCAACTTCTTCCCAAGGAGCAGTTAGAATCTCTCAGAATCTCAAAGGCTCCTTTTTGTCTTTGTTGAAATTTGCTGTGTGTCACAAGCCTAATGGGCACTTTCAGGAGCTGTCATTAAGAATAAGGATTGGAGGTTGGGGAGGTCAGCAAGGCTTTGATGGCTTATGAGAGCCCTAAACTCGAATGAATAACTTGCTGTGGGACTAAAATCAAGTCTATTGAAACCCAGAAATGATCGATATTCAAATATCAAAGAAAACGGCTGATACTCAGAGTTCATTGTGAAAGTATCGTCCCAAAGCATGGCTAAGATATGTCACTATCATCCAGTACAGGGTGGCCACCCCTCCTGCTCTGTGCTATACTGACTGAGAATCAGCTGTGATAGACAAGTCACCAGAGTGTGTGTCTCTTTCATCCTGTGAGCTGTTGGAAAATGCAAATGCATCGTGCCATCTGTGTGTCAGGAGCTCCCGTTTCAAATCCTGAAACTCACCTTTGTTAGTAGTTTTGTGTGTTTTGGACAGTTACTTCAACATGAATCTTGGAAGGCTAAATTGATCAATTGTACAGAATGCTCCTGCTGAATTTCTTTTTTAATTTTATTTTTTAGAATGCCAAATCATGACACAGGTCAGATTATGATTAACTGTGGATGGACTAGGGTCTCAGGGAATTACAAAATTGGATTTGTATTGACAAAATTATGCAACTCCAGGCTGCCTAACTGCTTTCTTACACAACCAAACACACAACTGCCTCATCTTGACTTGGAGAAAACTTCAGATAAGTCTGTCTGAGAATATATTCATGAAAAAGAAAGATGCAATGATAAATTCTGTTCACAAAATATATTCTACTTGCTATTAATTTTCACAAGATATATGAGCCCTTAACACAATAATCCATTATATTTAACACAGTGCCTAAAATGAACGCTCCTTTTGACTATTTGACACACCATCGGAATACTGTGTCTCACTCTTAATAACCAGAATCAATAAACAGCCAGAAAAATGTTCAGGTGTTAGATATTTATCTCTATGTCTTTGTAGTCAATGAGAGAGAGAACAATGTGTCACCCCAGCCAAGCTGAATTATTTTTGCTTTAATAGATAAACATTAAAAACCTTAAACTACAATTTACTTCATTAGTGAACTTTTTAGAGATGCATAAGAGATGCTCAATTATCCTGGCAATAGCAATAAATTTCACCTATTTTTCCTTGCAGTTACATGGGACCTTATGTCCATTGGCAAGTGAAATTCATCTTCCTCTTTCAGGCTGGAGGGTTGCAGGCTCACTTACCCACAGTTTCTTTCTCACTCAGCTTTTCCCTCAACACCAGATGTTGGAAGGTTTTGTCAATCAGCTCCTTTGTTTAACTTTTATTAACTTTTATTAACTGCTTATTAACTTTTCTAAGATTCTAAATATATATATTACCCTTTAATAATAGTTAACAAAGGAATTCTCTGTATATAACTCATTATAACAATTAATATCTATAACATTTTATAATTTGAGTGTGACTATACACACATGCAAACATATATGTACACCATGCATATATTTGAGCACTGGCTATACATGTCCATACATGTTATTTTTCTTATATTAATTTTAGGTGACTCGTCATTACTTCTACGATGTTTTACACTTGCCTGGGAACCCTCCCTTAGTAACTTCAATAGGCATCACATGACCATGAACAAATTACTTATTTTCTGACGCTGCTCATCTGGCACACAGTGACAGCCAAAGCTCCCTGGTGTCCCTGGGAGCCCAGATATACTCCTTCTTCCCAGGTTTTCTCAGGATATTGCCTCCTGTCAGACTCTGTAGAGTAAAATACCAGGATGAGGGAAGCCCAGACTGGGCATTAAGCACAAATGATTAGAAAGCACATTCCCTCAAGAGCCCCATTTCACAGGCCAGTAATGAAAATGGTGTTCTTATCACATCTAAGTAAGTCAGTAATTCACCTGATAGTGAGAAGAATAAATCTTGTCCTTAGGTATCCAGAGCAGGTAGACAGGTGGGAGGGAATGCTATCATTTTGTGAATCATTGCAATTCAATATTATATCAATGTATTACTTTTGTGTGAGCTTCTATGTCAAAGACTGTAAGATTACATGAATAACAAAAGAAGGAAGGGTCAGGGCAGAGATGCAGTGAGGCTGGGTGCTGTTGAATCCCTTGTAGACTCTTTGCTTTGGGTTGGGTCCTCACACAGCAGGGAGACAGTGAGAAGTCTCTGAAATCTCTTCTACAGAGACACAAATATCAACCCTGAGGCTGTACAGTGCTTGCCTGGTATTCATGAGTCCCTTGGTCTGGTCTGTACCACTGCAAAGACAAGGAAAGCGCTAATAGCATTTCTGAGTCTCCACACTCATGAATTCATTATTCTCCAAACCATACCTCTTGTATATCAAAACCCTTGCATTGGGGTTTGAGGTTTCAACATATAAATGTGGATTGATACAAGCATTTGATGTTTATTTTAGTGATGCTCTCTACTGTAAACTGATAACTAACAGAAAAAATCTAGAAAACATAATGCAGAACACTGAATTTCTACACAAACATACACATATAACATATAGTATATGCATACTCCCATCATGTGACAACCAAATAATGGTAGAGAAAGTGCACAGTTTACCTGAAATTTGATCTAAGTATCAAGAAGTCAGGGATGTCTCAAACACACATTATTGCCAATGAACTCAGTGGCTCAAAAAAAAAGTGCAGACTATGGGACTGAAGTGTAGGCAATAAGGAGGCTTATCAATTTCTGTATCATTCTGCCTTTGGATAGAAATATTATTTTTAGAACAATCTTCCCTCAAACTACTTTTCTAAACTCAGCAACTACATTCAAAGCAGACTCTTTATAAAAACACACTTCTGAAATAGTACCAAACTCTGCAATACTCAATCAATTTTATCTCAGGCTCATAGTTTGGGGATATGATAGAAATGTAGATAAAAGGAAAAGAAACAGAGTGTAAAGAATGGTGGAGCAGGCCTACATTGCCTAAATAAATCAAGATATGTTCTATCTCCCTTCAATTGTCCTCCTCATAGAAACTGAACAATTATTCTAGACTTTAGGATGTCTGCATCCCTTTAAAATTCATGTATAAAAATCCCAACTCCAAGGCACCAATATTAGGAGTTCTAGCCTTCAATGGGTGATCAAATACCAAATGTAATTCTTTTCTGAGAGAGGTCCTGTCTGACCTGGACAGTCAGGATCATCTACTAAGTTCTCCAATTTTTCTTACCCACCCATGGGATGGTGATACATTAACTCTGCTGTTTATAGGATGTATAGTCTCTGGGGTTCTGTTCTCCCAGCCAAGTATACTAAGACAAACCTGGACCCCTTGAATGCCTTACTTCAACCTGTTCTTCTGTATGTGTATCTACTAAAAACTTAACCATAAGTGTAGGTCATCTCCTGGCTAAAGTTTTAAGTACAGTTGTAGTTAGTCTTGTTTTGATACAGCCACAAGTCATCAGAATGGAAGTAGGGGGTTTCTCCCTTCTGGTGGACTGCAAGCCCCTAGCTTGTGTCATGGTGGAGAAGGCTCAACATGCCTTTTCCTGGTTTCTCCTCAGTATCTACTCACTCACCTCTGCTTCCTAAACCCCTATCTTCCTTCGTCCATTGGTTCCTCCACAACTGTGTCTTGATTTTTGGAATGCAGGCTATGCTGGTGACATTCCTGTTATCTATTCCAAGCAGTTGTCCACTTTACAAGGCACATCTCACAGAGAATAGTTCCTGGGGATGAGTGAAGGATGCAGGGACTTCTCTACTGCAATGAGGTGGAGAACTAAATAGGCAACTTTTCAAGGTAGGCTAAGAATGGTCCTAGCAGTTGCTGCTTTCTTGGTGTCTAAATTTATAGTGTCTACAAAAACCTGTAGAGCATTCTGCTCTAGTTTGTTGATAACCTTTTCTAATAGTGAATTAGCATGATAAAACTTCAGAAACATAGAAATTAAGTGGTAGTGTTAGAAAGAACAGTATAATCCTTTCTGAGCTCTGGGCAATTGGTCTAAATACTCATGATTTGTGGGGCTCACTGGCAACCTTTGGTATTTCTTGGCTTGTGCCAGCACCAGTCTTATAGCCATGGTTCTCCTCCTACTGCCTCTTCTTCTGCATGCCAGATAAGAAGTGAACTCCAAGCATGTGGTTTTATGTCTTATCACCTATGCAGGAGTAGGCCAGCAAAAGTAGATAATCAAATGATACAGAGCTTTTTAAATGCACATACAATTATTAAAAGAGCTTTATAAAGCAATTAAAGATGGTTCTCCTACCCCACAAACCATTATCCCCTTGAGCCAAACATGGCTCCTTTACACCACCATTATTTACTGCTTCTAATCTTACATCTAAGACCTCTGTCATGTCCTGTGTCCCACTGCTCCATATCTAGTGAAGAATCTGAGCATTAGCAGACTCTCTGTGTGGTCCTGCCTGCATGCCCACCATTACAGCTCTGTCCTGTACAGAATACCTGTGTTCTCAAGAAGAAATGTACACTGTGCAGAGACCAACACAATTTGGGAAGCCACAGGGAGAGACACTTACTTCCCCTGTGGAAGCAAGTGGCTTATTCTCAAACCCACAGAGTCTGTTTACAAGAAATGACATGAACTATAAAGGTCTTAAAGGTTTGTGTGCACATACAAAGAAGCATGCACAAGCTCACACATTCCAGCTATTTATTTTCCTTCTTTTTTCTTTTTCTTTTTTCTTGACCATGCCTTAATTTCCCAGTCACTCCAAGCCAAGGATTAAGTCAAGTGAGAGCACTGCAGAAATCTGATCCAGCCCTGCATGTGGGTAAAACACATAGGAAAGCTCAAAACAGCAAAGCACAGCTTCCTCCCAGCATAGCCTCAGGTATCCATGCCAGTTCCTACATGCTGCCTGTTTCCCTGCAGTATGAGCACCATTGGCTGCTTTGAGAAGAGGAGCCCAGGACTGTTCTTTGCCTTATAAAAATATCATGCAAATGTATTGTAGCTGATGATTGAGCTGCTCTTTAGAATTTTACAATTTGGTTGATTATCTGAGTGTGGTGTGTGTGGGTGTGTGTGTGTGTGTGTGTGTGTGTGCCACAAAGCTCAGTCAGATGATAACTTACAAGAGTTAGATCTGGCTCCAGGGGTCTAATGCAAGCTACTACCTCTTCTTTCTTGAGCCATCAATACCAGGTGTGAATGACTGAAAATATTGACTAAATTCTTCACTTCTTTTGGTGCTAGTATGGTATTTTCCAGGAAAATTACCTTTTTTTCCTTAGTCTCAAACTTTCTTTGATTAAAAAAAATAAAACAACAGAAACTGAAGAGATGACTCACAGTTCAAACCCACTGTCTGCTCTTGTAAAGAACCCAACTCTAGCTCTGAGAAATCTAGTACCCCCTTCTTCTGGACTCTGTGTGTACCTACATACATGCACATGCGTGCGTGCATGCACAAAATAAATCTTTAAAAATGTAATAACAAAAATTTTATTGCTACCATTTTTTTAAAACTTTCTCTTTTTCTAAATAATAGCAAAAACCTAGCAACCATTTTTTGTCTCTCTATGTCTCTCAGTCAATAATTGATGATAATTTACTCTCCCTTGGTATGATTAGAGAATATTTTAAATTATCCATTTGCATTTGGTCTGTAATTAAAATTATGTGGCATTTAGAACATTATTCTGCAAAATGCTTCACAGGCTTTCTCTGATCCAGCCCACAGAGTCCAGGTGCAAAGCTGCATAAAACACCGATAGAAAATAATTCTCTGTGAGTTCACACATAGGCCATTTATCTACCAGCCCACAGGTGATATACATAGATATGGATTTTCAGGACATGTAGACTCTCCAGACTTATCCTCTACTGCTGAACCTGAGTAGAAAGAATTCTCTGTGTGAATATAGTGCTTGGAGCACATGTACCCATCAACAAGCAAACAAATATGTTCTATGTGAGACTCTATTACCCAGCAAGAATGACTTAGTTATTTGTAAGAGGTAAAGGACATCTCCACACAGGTATAAGCACAAACATGGTCTGCTCCCACCTCAGTGGTCAGGAGACTTGTTTTGGCCAATGAATTGGCAAAAGTGATGGATGCCACATCTAAGTGGAAGTCATTGGAACTGCTAACAGTGTGTGTCAGACTTCTCCATGAGAGGGGCATAACCAGGTGTATCCATAGAATCTTGACAAAGCTGTACCTGACCAGTGAGCAGCAAAGTGCATGAGGGCTGAGGACTGAGCCCTACTCTGGAGCATATGAACAGCATGTGTGAAATCTTGAGTATAGTATACACACACATGCACGTTCCTGAACATACAAACACATATGCATATATATACACATGCATCCATAGATTACATGAACACAAAATATATTTTTTGGATGTAGCTACAGATTTTTGATTGGCACCACAAAACAATCTGGCTACAGATGGTTCATCAGTTTTTTGTGCGTATACAACTGACTTTACAGAAAGGAAATAGAAGCCCTAAACTGTAGAAAAGAAAATGAATTAGTTAAATATTAAGTCGTTCCCACCAGCCATTTTTAAAGTAAATAGAATCCCCAAGTCACATTCTGGCTTTTGCTTAAATAAATCTACTTTTAGGAAAGCATATTCATAAAGATTTGAGTACAATTTGGATGGAAGAGACTGTGGGTGCTGGGGTAGAGATGACTTTGGATCAATGTGAAGGTTGCTGGGGACAAGATATCTATGGGTTAGTAAGACAAGGTGCTAGGGTAGAGATGTCTGTAGGTCAGTTGAATAGGGTGCTGGGGTAGAGATGACCTTGGATCAGTGGAACAGGGTTCTAGGGTAGAGATGACCTTGGGTCAATGGGACAGGGTGCTGGGGTAGAAATATCTGTGGGTCAGTAGGACAAGGTGCTAGGGTAAAGATATCTGTGGGTCAGTGGGATAGAGTGCTGGGTAGAGATGACCTTTGATCAGTGGAACAGGGTGCTGGGATAGATATGACAGTAAGACAGACAGGGTCTTATAAGCTGTGTGTCTGTGATGGGGTTATGATAAATGCTACAGTGCTCTTAATGTCCATGCCTTACATCTAAGAAAAGCCACAGGTGAAGTGGGGCTGTGTGCACAGTTTTTTGAAGAAAGAAATAAGATATCTCCATCGCCTCCTGCAATTCACAGTGTGAAACTGGGGTCAAGATGATGACAGGAAGGTGACACAGCGGGGCAAGTTCTACTGAAAAATTGTTTCCTGTAACTGTCACCCATGATTCTTTTTATCTTACCAAATCCTGCCTGATGTTTATTAATAACATAAATCAAACCTTGGCATCTACCTGATCACTGAAAGCTTTTCAACCACTGAAGAACAGAAATTCAAGAACCTGTCTTCACCTCTTCTTCATACCACTGTTTCACTTCCATTTAGAACTCAACAAAGAAACTGATCTAATCACATGACCTCAGAGACGGAAGTAAGCCTGCACAGATTCAAAAGTATGGTTACTCATATTTTTTAAAAAAAACAAACAAAATAAAACCCTCTAACAAGAATGCTATTAGCCTCCTACACTGGGTGATTCACTGTGCTATATTTATTCATATTCATGAAAGAAAGGCCTTAAAAGAATGCTTTGCACTGATTATCCTTTCTTTGATGTGGGCAGAACAGATACTAAAAGTGCACCAACACCATCTGTTTAATGCTGAAAACTCCAGGCTTCAATCTGATGGCCCACACAAGTCTCTGAGCCTGTGCTTCCAGGATTTCTGCTGTGCAAAGGATCAATGATGCAAACATGCCAGCGTCTTAAATGCTTCTGTTTCAAATGACCATTGTTCTAACAGTATAATTCTCCTTAAACAAAAAAAAAAAAAAATGAGGTTATCCTTTCAAGTTTAGCTTAAGGTTGGTATTGTGTGCATGTGAGCATAGACATGACTTTACACCGTAAGTTTTTAAATTTACTTTTAAGGAGTTAACTTCAATGGAGCCAGTGAGTTCAGGGTGAAAACATCCTTTTTTAATATTGTTATCTTGTATTTTATCATCCCAACTGGGGAAAATGTTGAAGGAAATGAGAATCCAATAAAAAATGTTGTAAGTGGGGCAAAAATCTCACAGCCCCTAACCTGAGAGTTGAATTACACTCTCCCATGGCTGTACCCCATTTCAGTTGTCCAATGCAGAGTGGTCAGCCTTCAAGTCAGACACACAAACAACAAAGACAGATTCAGTAAATTGTATTTATCTATTTATGCATACATACACACATACATGCATACACATACATACAAAACAATGATTATCAAAAAGAAAGAGGCCATCAGTTTGAGGGTAGAGGAATGGAAGGGTTAGAAGGAGAGGATTTGAAAGGAGTCAGAGGAAGACAAGGTAAGGGGAAAGGTGATACAATTCTATGTTAATTGAAATTGTATATAAGGCCAGTGAGATGACTCAGGATATAAAAGTATTTGCCATGAAGTCTGAAGACCTGGCCCAAAACTCACATGGTTGAGAGAACCAAATTCTGCAGGTCGTTCTTTGACCTTCACATGCATCATGGTATGACCCCTACTAATAAATAAATTTACAATAAATTTACATGAGGATTATCTCAAGCAACCATCGTGAAGTTATACTGATTCTGAATTATTCTATAGAAGAATGTAGAGTTTTAATGCTGAGTCAAAACTCATGGCACCAGCTTGGAACATAACTCAGCCACAGAAAGTCTGCTCAGCGTGTTTAAGGCCTGTGTTACCCCAGCACCACTTAAAACAACAAGAGTGACTTCAACATGATAAAGTCAAATACCCTTGATCCCCTTGTGGCCCAAGAGAAGATAGAATTTAAATACCACCCTCAGACCTACTCTCATGGCAGAGCCAGGGATGTAATGCAGATATCAATCACCTCCCATTCATTGCTATTTAATCTGTAATGTGTCACTGAAATAGGCTCTCAGTTTTCATGTTAAATAAATATTGAGCCTCAAAGCATTAAATGGCATGTCCAAATTCATGCACTATACAAACAGAAAAGAGACTCAACTGAATTCCTCCTTAAAGCTCTCAAGATTGTCCCTTACAGGAAATTTCAGGTCTGGAAAGCAAACCTCAGTGACTTTCCCACTTCAGGGAAGATGGTGGGTCCCAGGCATACTCTTTCCTGTTGTATCCACACTCAACTAGTGAAGTTAGGATCTGTGTTATGGCTTCAAGCATCAAACAGCATTGGTATTGAGTGATAAATATAATACTCAATACCTTAACAGAAACCAAAGGTAAATGGTCTATTGGAAAGAAGTTGAGTTTGCTCTTAAACAGCATGGAGCTGAAACCTACAGATGTGAGAGGCAGTTTTGTCTCTGAATATGTATATTTTTTCTTTAAAAATTTATTAATATTTACAATGGGAAAATTACACTATCTAGGACATTTAGGGTCATAAATGTATTCTTTCCCCAAGACCACTGAAAGCCTTAGCGCACATGATGGGCAGAGGAAGAAATTTGAGAGTAAAGATTGGGTTTAAGTCTAGCTCTTATATTTGTTAAATTTTTAACCTTGACATAGCCTGAGGTTCAATTTCCTCCCCTTTCCCTTTAGAAATTGTAATTTCAGAGCCCTTGGTGTCTGTCAGGATCACAGTAGCTGTGAGTAGAAGACTGTAAAGGTGTTTCAACACTGATCACTTTCAAACATAGGTGTGATTGTATTTTCACCATCATCACAGAACCTTAGTCATCAGGCTGTTATCCGCAGAGGTGACTATCATGGACACCAGACTTCAAGGGAAGGTGGTACAATTGGTTAAAGGACTATAGTGGAGACCCTGAGAGAGACTAGCCAAGTGGGAGGAGGTGATAAACCTATAGGTTCATAAAATAGATTCAAGCCTGGGTCTTGTGGCCATTTGGGACATCAAGAAACAGACACCTTTAGCTTCTTTGAAGGCTTTCTAATAGAATGGTGATCTGATGATTTAAGATGTATTAGTGTTGGTTGTGTGCTGGTATTGTTTTGAAGTATTGGATTCTGTGAGGATTGTGAAGTCAGTAAATAGACTGAAGTCCTGCCCAGCAGTGTTGTCACATTCTTTATGCTTTCAGACTATGATGAAGCATCAAGGTATTGATGTGAGTTTGTCTGCTTCACCTCTCTCTTCAGCAGCATTTACTGAAAAAATAAACAAAGATGTAGTTTGCTGGTGGATATGCAAAGCCCTGCATTGTCAAACTCCACAGACACCATGAAAGCAAACTTCGTTGCATGAAAAATTAAACACAACAATACCAACCAACCAGACCCCCCTAGAGCTCCCAGGGACTAAGCCACCAACCAAGGAGTATACATGGCTCCAGTTAGATATATAGCAGAGGATGGCCTTGTCAGGCATCAATGGGGGGAGAGGTCCTTAGTCCTATGAAGACTTCACAGATGCCCCAGTATAGGGGAATTGAGGGTGGGAGGCGGGAATGGGTGGGTGGGTAAGGGAACACTCTCATAGAAGCAAGGGGAAGGGGGATGGGATGGGGGTTTCTGGGAGGTGAAGAAACTGGGAAAAGGGACAATATTTGAAATGTAAATAAAGAAAATAGCTAATAAAATAATTAAACAGGATCTCAGAGTAACCTGGTAGAATTCAGAACCTACTAAATTTGCACAGCTATGTAGCAGTGAGGTAAGGAAGACAAGAGCTGATCTAAGCAACTTGGGGAGATTGTCTTTAAATTTGATATTGTCAAACTGAAGACCAAAAAAAAAAAAAAAAAAAATCACCGCACTTGACAAATTCATTTCTATAGATTTATGGCCAGCAAATTTTTAAAGATTTATTTGATGTCTATGTGTGAATATCTGCATCTATGTCTATGCACCATGTGCATGTAGTTGCCACAAAGACCAGAAGAAGGTGTAAAAAAAGTACCTGGTAAGCAATTATATATGTGGGTTCTGGAACTCAAACTTATGTCTTCAGGAAGAACAGCCAGTTCTCTTAACCACTGAGCCATTTCTCCAGCCCCATAACAAGTTTGATCATAATTTAACTATATATTGGATTGGACAAATAAATAAATAACGATATTATAAGTAATGTAGAACTGGCATTCTTTACTATGTTAAAAACTATAAACAAGCAATAGATGATCCCAAAATAAACTAAGGGGAGCTTAATTGAAAGTGTATACAGAAATATGAAACATATGAGTTTACATACATACACACATACATGTATGTACATATATACACACATATATTTGTATGTACATATATACTTATATATACACATACATCTATATATACACACATATATCTATATATACACACACATGTGTATATATATACACACTTATATCTATATATACACACGTGTGTGTGTGTGTGTGTGTGTGTGTGTGTGTGTGTGGTCGTGATGAGACATTCATTTACAGGCTAAAGTTCACATGCAACCCTCTGACACAATCTGCTGAGACACCCAGAAACACTGTCACACCAGGAATGGCCCAAAAAAATACCACCCTGGTCTTGATGTCTGATGTCACATCATTTTGACTTAGCTCAGTAGAACAAATGAGAAGTACCAGCTCTGAATCAATATCTCTCTCTCTCTCTCTCTCTCTCTCTCTCTCTC
>JADRCH010000011.1:20763219-20812007 GCA_019843965.1 Rhynchomys soricoides
TGGGGGGGGGGGGGGGAGACTTACTGCAGTCTGGAAAGCATTCTGCACCTGACCTCCTTCTCCCCACACTCTGAGCATTATAAAGTTAATATCAGTTTGGAGCTGATCAGTCCCTGGCTCCCATACCTCATCCTCACATATGTCCTCACCAGAAGCATTATGCTTTTGTGTCCCAAAAGGAAAAGGAACTATGCTTACATTAAGTGACTAATTCTTTATAAACTGCAAGGGTGCAGAGTATTTGAGGGTCTATACTGAGAAGCATCTTTCCTGGGTGCTTTAAAGGAATCCATACAATGTTGCATAAACTGTACCAAACCATGCCTTTCCTAATGGGAGACATTTTTGTAGTTTACTGCACTCTTCAAATTCTGCTCGTTTTGTGCAGAATAAAAGGCATGCATCTATCCAGACATTTTCATTTTGCTGTTCTGCATATCTGCTATCCCCAGGCACTTCTTATTAGGTATATTTATCACCATATATAGTCACAAACAAAAACCAAAAAAGACAGTAGAGATGGGTGAACTTGGCACTCATGTCTGCTTTCAAAACAGAAAACACCCTTCCTCCCTATAGGAAGGTTGGCTTTGGGAGCACCACAACCTTTCTCTGCTGCTGTGCTTTGTTCCTGCTGTGTGTCATTGTGTATGAATTTGAATACATCTGTAAACTTGCAGTAAATGGATGGAAACTCACTTTAAGACATTGTCAGGATCCAGAGAGAATGGTAAGTCACACTTTCATGGCCCTTACTAGAATGTTGTGCACACATGAGATAAAATGTACATGAAAATACATATACATATACACATTATCACAGCAAATTCTTCTGGGATTGCTACATAAATCTTACTTAATATGGTGTAATTGTCACATTCAGTGCTTTGAACTTCTTCACTGATCTCATCACTGGGTAATGATCAGATGGCTGCAGACATTCAGGGCAGGAATGTTTGCAGGTGTAGTTCATGGTAATATAAACCCCTTGCTCCAAAAGCTGAGGCCCCACAGAGAAACCTCTATGATCAGGGCAGGGCTGATGTCATGCACTAAAGTTTGATGCATTTGAGCTCTCAGAAATCATCCAAAAATATTTTATTTTCACTTAGAGACAAACAATCTAGAAAAATGACACTTTGTGCTACGCTTCATAATACTTTGTAAGCCATATTTTTGTATACTTCATGATCTAGTCATTTCTTAACTGTCAGTCCTCATATTTTCTCACATTAGGTAACATCATAGGAAATGTACTTTCTTGCTTATTTATTATTTAATTATTCATGTAACTGTGTTAGGAATAGAACCCAAAGTATCATGCATGATGGGCAAGTACTCTACCACTGAGCTACACACCCTCCCTAGGAGATGAATCTTTCTGAGTTTCCTGGATGAAAGGTAAGAATATCATCTAATAAAAATAAATATATCCGGGGAGAAAAAGAAAGAAAAAAACCTTGCCTTTCTGAAACCTGTCTGTTGCTAATGTCTCAGTGAGACCAAAAAAAACCCAGGATATTTGATGATATTCTTATCTCTTAAGACTGAGAAATAAGGTTTTGATGGAAACCTTCAGAAGTGGGGAGCACAAACTCTTTAACAGTTATGTTCCTTTACCTTTAATGGATGTTTGCTAGCTTTTTTTTTTTTAACCCAAAGTAACAAATAAAAACTATAAAATTGACAAAACATTACTTCTAATATTGATCCTGTTACGTTCAATATGTATTTATCAGTATTTTAACCTGTGACCTAGAAATGTATGCTTCATGTTTATGAACAGAGACCACATCTGTGTTATCCTTGAGTTCTCTACACAATAAGTAGTAGTGTTTTAATTGTCAAGATTTAGGTAAAAAATCGTATTATGAACTAAGTTCAGAGAGGAGAGTCTGACCCTCGAAGACAAGGAGGACATTATAAGGACAGCCTCCTCTTTCACCTCAACCCAGGCAGGCAGGCATTGCTAATCAATTACCAAACTATGCTTCTTGGCCCAGTTGTCAATATTTACCACAAGGCAATCAGATCCCTCCTCTTTTGAATGTCTGTCTGCTTAGACAGCTTTGAATGTGGCTGGGACTGGAATACCATGTAAAACATAACCAATATGTAACTGGGAAGGTGGGGTGGCAAACTGTCCTGACAGAGGTTCTGTGGCCATTACCAGTTAATAATAGTCTGATGTGAAATTCTAAGCGTCTGTCCTAAGGGGGTACGATGCCAACTATTCACTTAGCAGAGGGAAAGGAAGAGTCTTGATTATATGCTTAGCTTAAACAAGGCAGCTGAGTATCTTACGGCAGCCTATTCAGCTTTTTTTGGGGGGGGTGGGGGGGATTTTGCTCTCAGGTGTGTCCAACCCTTGACAGTGCAGTTTAATGCCATCTGCAAATGTGCTGGGCTCACACATAGCAATCTTGTTTGGACAGCTTGCAAGCCTAAAACTTCTCCTTGAAATACAAAAGCGTTCCCATTCTGGCTTTCTAGCAGGGTTTCCAGGGGCTAGGGTTTCCCACAGCCCCTGGAAACCTGTATGTGAGTCCAGAGAAGCAACCAAGAGCTCGGTGGTTAGTTCTCACATCTGAAGAAGTGGAAGTCAGACCTGAAGTATTATTTTTAGGCTCTAGATATACTCAGAAAAAAACAACAAGCGAGGACTGTGGAATCTGTGGTAATGTCTGTCCAGGAACAGAGACTTGATACCCAACACTGGGTCCTTGGTAGTTCAGGAAAAGAAGAGGTCCATGGAGAAAATATTCTTTACCAGGCATGACTCTCTAATCACAAACTCCTCATCCACAAACTACCAGTGAGTTGTTCTTGATCCATCTGGAGGTGCTCTCTGGCAACAAAAGGTTACCTAGGCCTGACAGGATGCATCAGTTTGGATGTTTGTCACCTTTGAGAGTAATATTATTATTTGATTTTTATATTCACATTACATCCTAGTAATAGTTGCATTTTGTTACCAAAGTAATGTTGTCTAATTCACAGCATAATATATGCAATTAACACCCTTTGATACTTATATGCTTGTTTAATTCAATAGTAGAAAAGTTATATTCGAAAATGGAATTCTTTTAAGGCTAAACAGTTAACTAAAGTCATTTATATTATAACAATCCATTCTTATTTCCCTAGTACCTACTATATTTAAGGGTTTAAAGAATAAAGCCAAGCAATAAAAATGTTTTTATGAATCCTTTGAAATATTAATTAAAACAGTGAATTTTCATGTAGGATGCTGACTCGGGTTTGTCCAGGAGAACAGACTTCTCTGCAAGCCCCACTTTCTATTAAATCTTATTTTTAAATGCCTTAAGAGAAAGATACTCAATATTAGCAAAAGCAAAAAAAAAGGTTTTTGTACTAATGAAGTGTAAGTGTTTTGAATACGATACGTATATTAAGACACTTGGACGTAACTGTGCACACAGATAAATTGTGAGTTCAGCTAAAAGGGTGTTTTAAAAACCATAAAGTCAAAAGATTTTTTTTCTCTAGACTGCTCTAGAACATTGTCAGAATTACAGGTACAAACAGACACAAATCCTCACCTCTGTCTAATTCCTTGAAATAGATGGGAGCTGTGATACCAATATATTTCAGATGAGCAATGTCTCAGCTGTTAATTTAAAATATCTCCATTGTATCATTTCTTTTGAGAATTTTCATCTAAAGGGTTTATCTTTAAGTCAAATTCCTTGCTTAGGACACATTCTGGCAGCGTCTGGCCTACTTCTACAGCTTAAAAAGTGTCCATTAAAATGAAATACATTAACATATAAGCCTCAGACAGGGAAGACAAAATTCCCTTAAATAACTACCAAGGCAGTAGGCGTAAATGAAAACAGTTATAAACGGAAAATTAATTCAAGCACTAATACTTTGGTACTAGACAGATTCCAGGCTAGGTGATTAATTATTCATTCAGACATGCTTGAAATAGCCTTATTATTTAAAGACAGAACAACATAGAGATGAGACTGGTCACTTGAAGAGTAATAAGCAAACATTATAAGTTACCATGCTCTGGTTTACAAGGTAACATAAGTTAATAAACATATACTACAGAAAAGAATGCTTCTTAAATCTTATTTCTAAAAAGTATATATTAAGTAAAACAATTTAATAATAGGTGAAAAGGGAAGAGAGAAATCATATTGTAAGTACATGTAGTTTAAGCTGGCTGACACGATTCTCATCTGGAAAACATATACTCTAAGTAGATAAAGTTTGGAAAGGCCAGCACATATCCCAAATTCAGGTCACATGCAAAGAACTGCCTCTCCCTGCAATGTGATTCTTGCTGTGTGGAGATATTTGGGGGCTTCGATGCTAAATTCCCCTGAGAATTTGCTGTAAAGCAAAATGCATTTTTGCTTACGTACACATCAAAGGGGAAAACAGAGCTGGCAGTTGCTGAAGCAATGAAAACAGAGTCCGTTCAGGCGATATGGTAAAGACCTCAGTATGGAACTGGGTGGCTGCTGGGCACGGCAAGATGTATGGGTGTTTAGATGGGGCAGTATAGGAATGAGTGGGAATCATCAGGGGAGCAGCTGGGCCTGGGCATTTGGTAAATGTGACCTCACAGAATGTGTGGTGAAAGTAAGCAAGAATAGTCAGGTAGCACCAGAGTGTGAGGAATTCGGCCAGATATGGAATGTCGTCGGACAGGGTAGCTTCTCTTCAGCACTGGCTAAGAGCCTAGCTACCAATGCATTTGCAACACTGCCAAGGTGGAGGGCTGAAGGCATCAGCAGCTAGGTTATAAAGGCTCAACCGAAGGATTTGTGGGGCGTGTGCTGTATTCTAAAGTGAGAAGAACAAAAACAACTGATAAAGTTTACACACTCACTTTTTTTTTATCTGCTGTTCTATACATGTGTGGAAATGGGTACTTCCGGGCTCGAAATCCTTTTGTTACCAAAGGGTGTTTTTAAAAGTAAGCTTGGGGAAAACATCCAAAGTCATTTACCTGAGCTAGCTGGTGAGCTTCAGATGCAGGCTCAGTGAGACACTCTTCCTCAAAAAGGAGGTGAATAGTGACAAAGGAGGACACTCAAAGTTGTGTGAACACTGGACCCTGCTGTACACTGCACAAGGTCAGAATCCAGTCAGTAAACTTCAATCAAAGTTCACTAAACAGTTGACAAGTCCCAGGCACTTCCTTGGGAGCTGGAGCTTCCTGTGGTAGCCAAATGGATCCTGTTCTATATGGTGAGGGCTGTGAAATCAGTATGTAAGGTCTCTGGGAGAACACATTATTCAGGCACAGTGGGTACTCTGTGTCCACTAGATCCCAGCAGTCAGCATTACTGTGCATCAGGGATCCTGTACGCTGTACACACTTTGCTCATGAAAGCAGGCAGAAGAGGGATTATTTAGGGACAGGATGAGGAAGCAGAAGAGTGGATACCGAAAGGATGTGAACCAAGCATAACATGTTTGTTTGAAAATGTCATAGAAACCCATTATTTCAAAAACCATCTAAAACTATTAATAGTAACAAAGCAGACATGGGATAGGAAAGGCAATGGATTTGGAGTTTTTTTAAATATTTAGTTTATTAATATGTATGTGTGGTGTGTATGAAGTGTGTATGTGTGTGCTATATGTATATGTGTATGTGGTATGTGCATGTGTACATGTGTGATGTGTGTATGGGGGTCTGTGTGTGTTGTGGTGTGTATATGTGTGTACTGTATGTGTATGGTGTGTGTGTGTGCATGGTGTGTATACATGTGTACATGTGTGATGTGTAAATGGGTGTCTGAGGGTATGCTGTATGTATATGTGTATGTGTGTGTGTGTGTGTTCTGTTCGTGTGTGGTGTGTATGTGTGTTCTATGTGTATGTATGTGTTGTGTGTATGGTGTGACATGTGTATGTATGTGCTATATGTATGTGTTGTGTGTGTGTGGTGTGATATGTGTATGTTGTATGTATGTGTGTGAATTGTGTATGTGGTGTGTGTATGTGTGTGCTGTTTGTGTTGTATGTGTTGTGTGTTGTGTATGTATATGTGTGGTGTGTATATGTGTATTTTGTGTGTGTATGGGGTGTGTGTATATTGTATGTGTTGTGTGTGTTGTGTGTGTATACATGCACACAAATGAGTTTGTGAACCTGTGTGCAGATTCCCATCAAGGCCAGAAGAAGGCATCATATTCCAGGAAGCTGAAGTGACCTGATGTGGGTACTGGGGACTGTACCTACATCAGCTTTGTGTTTTAAGTCAATACAGTCCTAACACCTGCCAGTTAAACAGGACCATTAATTACTGTTCTTGCTTTGACCAAATAACCAACAGAAGCAGCTTAAGAGAAGAGAGGTTTATTTTGATCATGGTTTAAAGGAATAAAGTCCACTGTGGCTGGGAAAGCACACAGGCTGGAACTCTGTCTGTTAGTGATCACATCTGGGCAGATCAGGAAACCCCAAGTGACTAACTTCAGCCAGCACAAATTCCCTCCTGATGGTCCACAGTGCGCAAAAGAAGAGCCCCAGCTGGGACCAAATGTTCAAACCCATGCACCCATGGGGCAGGCAAATTGCACATCCAAATGATGACAATAGCCTTGAAAATTCATTTGGGGAAGAGTTTTAGGCAAGATTCAGTGACATTTTCTGGCCAATAATGCTTTAAACCACTCTGACACATGGAATTTCTATACAGAAGCATGAAAGAGCCATGGCACCGTCCCTGTCACTTCTCCCACACAAAACAAGAACTTGGTATCTCTCACAGGATATGGTAGCAATACTGACTACCTACACTCTCAAGGGTGCCTCTGTGTGTGCCCATGTTTGTGTCTGGAAATATCTAAATAAGTAAATGTGTGTTTGGTTAATTCCTGAAATTTTAGGATTCTTTTTATTTAATTTATGATAATATAGGCCTGAAGTACATACAGCATTTGAAGTGTTTAAGCTCAAGGCTTGGGATATAGTAAGCACCCAGCAATGCTAGCCCTGACTTCAGTCACAGTGGACTTAACTTGCCTTGTGTCCAGAGAATGGAGGTTAAGATACTTCTGTTCAGTGTCCACACTGCTCTGGGGGCACAGACACAATCTACCTACATCCACAGACTCATATGAAATGACTAGCTACTTCTTTTATTTAAATCACTGTACGTTGACAATATTTGCTATACCAAAGGGGCTCATGTTATTCAGCTCAACGAAGTTGCAAATAATATATATTTGAAAACAAGGGGTAGCTGATGTAAGCACCAGATGGCTCCAACATAAAATCAAGGGAGCTGCTTTTAGCTCTACCCCAAGGCTCTTAAAGCTGCCTTCTCAGGGTGCCTTTATGTGTTGTGGTTTATTTCTGAAGTGACAATAAAATCGGGAAGAGCAGAATGAAGAGAGCACCCAGCCTGGGCATGTTTAACAATCTGTTCTGCATACGAGGAAAGCATTGCCATCACTAGAATCAACAACATCTTGACACATGATTCAAATGTCAAAAATATCCCAGAACACAAGATGCCTTCCTACAACAGCGACAGAAAGCTGAAGTCAAATCCAAACTGGTCCTGATCCCTGAAAAGCTGCCGTCTTCTCTGAAAGTCGAGACCTGCGCAGGGCACAATGTGGAGCTTGGAAACCGAACCCCTAAGACCTCCATGATGCAATTCTCTATACATTGTGGCTGTTAGACAGTAAACAATGTCAGGGAAGTGTCAGACATAGAGCCACAGGAATGCTGCTGCTCAGGGAAGCCACTGCTGTGTAAGAACCGATGGTGTCTGCAGATGTAGCCCCAACTCTAGAAAAGAGATGTTAAAATGCATGTGTGGTGGGGTTTATTGTAGTTTTGTATATGCATGTGTACATGTATGTGTATGCATATGTTCATGTGTGCATGTGTACATGTCTATGTGTGCATGTGTTTATGCAGATTCATGAACACATGTGTACGCATGTAAGTAGAAGCCAGCGATCAACATCAGGTGTCTTCCTCTGTCACTCTCCACTTTATTTCTTGAGACAGGGTCTCTTCCTGAACCTCAAGTTCACCAATATGGAAAGATTACTGGCATCAAGCCCCAGGGATCCTTAAATTCCCACCTCCCGTATTCTAGACTTGTAGAAATACACTGCCATATCTACCTGTTCGTGTGGTTATGAGGAGTTGAAACTCAGGTCCTTGGGTTTACACAGCAAGCACCGTTGGCTGAGCCATATCTCCAGCCCCTATTCATAATATTTTGCTGCATGCTAAATTATCTCAAGCCCAGTAGCTTCAAACCACAGTCACCTACCTTAGATCAGAATGGGTCCCATGCTAGAAGATTGCAGAGAAAGCCAAGGTTGTAGCAAAGCTGGCAAGGTGGGATTCGTCCACTTTCTCCCCTTTGTCTGATCTAGAATAGTTTTCTTGTGTGTGTGTGTGTGTGTGTGTGTGTGTGTGTGTGTGTGTGTGCATGTAATAGATGTATGCATGTACATATGTGCAAAGGTGTGGTGCACATGTCTGCATATGCATGTGGAGGCCAAAGGTCAACATTGGGTGTCTCCCACTCTTGCCCTCCATGTTCTCTTTTGAATCAAGATCTCTCACTAAACCCAGAACCCATCAACTAGCTGGTTTGGCTGGCCAGAAGACTCCAGGCAATCTGTCTCCATCCACCCAGTGCTGGGATTATATATGAGCACCACTAAACCCAGCTTTATACCTGAGTGCTAGGAATCTGACCCAGATCCTAGTGCATGTGTGGCAAGCACTTTACCCCTCGGCCCCATGACAAAGTTTTGTAAAATGTATAGCCATCCTCACTTCCATCTGAATCAGATGGAGACGTTTTCCATTTATTAATCTCATGTTTATTTTTTTTTTAATCATTGATACATCTAAGCATCTTTCACTGTGTATTCCATTTCTGTGCTTGACTTTTCTTCCTTCTAGTCCTCATAGATCAATGCTAAAACCACAGAGTCTGGGCTTTAGAAGCCATTACCCAGACAGGAAAGATAACAGAACAGAGTGGGAATGGCAGAAAGAGTCGACCCACTTTCCTCTTCAGTGATTTGCTGGACTGTTTACACTCCTTTGCAATCTTACCCCAAACAAATACCTCCAAGGCTATTAGCCACACCCTTTGGCCAATGAACAAGTCAGATAAACAGCATCAGACAATGCAATGTCAATGAAATTAATACTGAGGTAAAGATGGGTGAGTCCAGGGAGCTTGTCATTAAAGTGGCATCTACTTTAGCTATTGAATGCATCAAAAACATCAAAGTGTTCAAGAAGAAAAGAGTAAAAGCTCTGAGTAACATCTCTCCATCTGTTATTAATATCAGTCTTAGAAAACACTCAGAAGAGTTGTGACAAGAATAAAAGCATCTGCAGCCAGAGAGGCCCACAAGGCCCCTCTAGATTATTTGGCTATCGAGCTTGTGGTGTGCCTGACCATCATCCAGAAATGATACAGGAGGAATCAATCACTGAGGCCTCTCTTCTTTAGGAAACTTGCAGGTGATTTGTGTCTGACCACTGGCCACAATTGTTCAAGTTACATAGATGTCTTTTACTTTGTTCTTCCAAACTAAGCTCTGACCCAGAGTCTCCTGAGAGCCCCTAGCATAAGCACTGAGCACACAGTCTCCAGAGGCAGATGCTAGGATGGGACCTCTGCCCACACTATTCTTCTCTGTGTTACCTGGTACAAGGTCTGTTTCTCTGTGCTCCCTTTCTAAAGATGTTGTGACCACAATATCCAAGTTTCTTTGTCTGGTTGCTTTCACTATAGCTGAGTATGTGAGGCTGAGTGATCTCTAGAGATTCATTCTTCTAGAATGCTACAAGTCCAGCAACAAAGGAGCCATGTTTGCTGAAGACATCACAGTGGAAACTCCATGGAGTCACAAGGCAGAGAAGGACACAGCTTGGGGAAATGTCTAGGCAGGCCAGGGTGCACTACTGCTTTACAAAGGGTCTCCTGCAATAGCTCACTCAGTCATCAGGCATATGGACAGCCTCTTCCTCACCAATCACCCCAAAGACCCAACCTCTCAAATACCACAGGTATTCTATAATTCAATAAATAAGAATGTTGCATCATAATATGCACATCAATGTGGTCACCTTTTTAAAATTAAAATGTCCCTCTTGGCTGTTATTAGAAGTGTGTGTTTTAGGTTGTCACATGTAATTTAATTTAACTGTTGCCTGTATGCTTTTATGTACCTTCTAGCCCAGGATTTACATAGCATTTGACCTACGGTAAAGGGATTCTATTGTCTTTTAAATCTACAAATCCATAAATTACAGGTGAATTAAGCAACTGTACTCTTTTCTGTCAGATTTTTATTTTGACCTTTGTGAAATGCTCTGTGAGCATTTGTGGGATATATTTTTGCCATAAAAATTCAGATTATTTTTAGATTAAAAAAATGACAGGTCCATCTAATACTGTGCTTAAACATGGATTAAACATGTTTAATCCATGGATTAAATAACTTGGGTTTAGTAAGATTTGGAGGCTAAAGATCCAGTGTATCTTTTTTTTAAAAAAAAAAAAAGTATTTGCCTTTGGTAGTTTATGTCTTGTGTATTCATAAGTCTTAGATTCCTCTTCATAGATGCAATTAATCACAGAAGTCATGGACTAACAACATTTCCAGGTTGCAGTACCATATACTCAACCTGGGAAGAGCACAGCAAATGAAGCCAGGCTCAGAGGCATGGTCAGAATACAAAATGAAAAGTGTGTCCATGAAGAAGTGGCAGAAATGCCATCCTTATCCACCGTGAAGCAAGTGCTTGCTGCACTGGCCTCTCCATGTGGCCTGGGCTCTCTCTCTCCATGGCCTGGGTTTGCCTGCTCTGTGCCACTCATTCCATGCACATGAAATGGAAACATGGAGAGATTTGTCATGAGAGAATGTCACGAAACATCCCAAACCACGTGTAATTTTAAATAAAAATAAGGCTCTAAGAAAATTACTAAAGAAAGAGGTGACAAGAGAGAAAAAGAGAACAGAGAGAGGAACGGATAAGGGGAAGAGAAATGGAGGGAGGAAAGGAGACATATACAGTGGGAAAGCTGTGAGCTATTCATGAGAAGAAGATTATAGGCTGGGAGGACGGCGTAGCTGGTAAAGTGCTTGCTGTGAAGACGCAAGGACATGAGTATGATCAGTAGCACCCGTGTTAAAAAGAGGCAGCTTATGGCATAGCACATGGAGTGTTATGGGCATACATGAAACTCTGAAGCCTGCTAACTAGGCAAGGTGAGAAACCCTGTCTCCAAAACTCCATCATAGACCTCCACAAGTCACATACATGTACATGTGTACATGTAATATATATATATATATATATATATATATATATATATATATATACACATCATTGACCTCCACATGCCATACACATGTATATATACACCCATACAGACAAACACATGGCTGTTTCCTCATAAGTTTGCTTTAATAAAATTTTGTCTTGTCCTGGGAAAAATAACATTTAGTAAAGAAAAAACTCTTGTTCCCCAAGACTCTTCATTTTTCTACATAACTGTGTAAAATGTCTGATTTGGTGATGAATAACAAAAATGAGATATTGAATATATAGTATGCACACACACACACACACACACACACACGAACACATTTTACAGTATACCAATTTTTGTATCTTTCCTCTGTGACTTAGGTCTAGTTTTTCTGCTATGATGCAAGAATAGACTGAATGTGCAAACATCTCCAGGAGCTATCTTGACTGTATAACTATAAATAACTAAAGAATAAAGATAAAGCTCAGAACTAGTAATAAATAGGCACTTTAAGATTCCTCATAGTTTTTATACATATTGGAGATTATTTTTAATTGTGTACTGTTTGTTCCCAGCTCTTTTTCAAACTGTAACCAAGGTATTTCTCTTCTATTGTTGCTTCTACTCTCATGTTCTCAGGACTCAGAGTACCCTCAGGGCAGTCATGCTGAGCAGAGGAGGTCCTGCGTTTGAGTTGCAGGAGTCTGGCAGGAGCCCACTAAGTTGAACTAATTGAATCCTGAATGATGGAGGAAACTTAAGACGAGAAACTATTTTTTTTAAATCAGCCATAGTGTGCCTGATTTATGTAACAACCGGTTAAACGCCCAGGACCACTCATGGACTGTGCAGCAGAGTTAAGTGCTGTGTGTTAGCATTTTTTGCTTTATGGTCAATTTAATCTTTCTAGGCCCTCTTTTTTAAGATACTTAATTTGAAAGAATAAAATCCTCAGATTATAACTTTGTGAATTCCAGCCCTCTTCTTTTGTTATTCTTTCTCAGCAGGCCCATCCCATTTTGTTTGTGCATTCATATGAACTCACCCAAGTCTATGTCATAATTCAAGTTTCTGATCTACCTGACACAATGCAAAGAATATCATGAAAATAAAGTTAAACTGGGCTAGGTTCAAGAGACTAAAAAACTTATGGCATTCATTAAAATATAGGATTTCCCTGCTTTAAAAACATCTATAAGATATAATTTGGGGACAAACAATATGTACTCATAACTTACGAAATTATTGTTTGTTATGTTAGATGCAATGTTTATAGTTGGTTGCACGGCAGGTATTTAGTTTTCAGACAAATGCACAGATATGCTTCATTATAATATGACATGACATCTGTAATTTTGTTTAAAGTGATTCTAGATAGATGGAAAAGTAGGCAGAGACATAGATACCAAGATCACATTTGATAAATAAAAATATGATAATTATTTTCAAACATATGTGGTTAGTACGTGTGTCAGCCAGGTTTCCATGACAACAAGAAATACTAGAGACAATCATCTTACAAAGAAAAGAGGCTATTTTGGCTTACAATTTTGGAAGTCCATGGTGGGTTGGTCTTGTTTTGGGGTATGTGGTGAGCTATTGTATTCTGGTGGTGAAAAACAAGACAACTTATGGCCAATGTGATGGATAATATTGCCATCTTGATGGGATGTAGAATCACCTTGAAAATAACTCTCTGGACATGTCTGTAATGAATTATCTGGATTATTTGATTAATGTGGGGAAACCCATCCTGTATGCAGTATCATTCCATAATGTTCTAGGCATAGTAAAAAGGGACCACTGTGCTGAGCACAAACATTCTACTGTCTCTGCTTCCTAGCTGTGAATACAACATCCACCTTTAGCTCATTCTATCAGGGCCATATCCCATAATGCTATGAATCAAAATAAACCCCTCCCATAGTCCTATGAATCAAAATAAACCACCATAATAGAAGCCCATTCCATTGTGGAAAGCAAATCCAGTTCTTGGCCAGTGTGAGATTGGATTGAACTCTCTGATTGAAGACCGGATGCAAAGAGAAATAGGTTCAGAGCAGGAGAGTTTGGCTCCATCATGGACAAGGTCTGTGAGCCAAGAGGGGGAGGGCTGATTCCAGAAGGAACCATGGGAACAGGACAGGCTGGCAGGTTTGTGTCACTTCAGGACTCCTGAGGCTCCTTTTGAAGCAATGGGGCCATGACACAGCATGCAGGAAGCCAGGCCTGCCAAGGACAGCTGTTCTCTTGGCTTAGTTAAGGAAAAACAGCCAAGTCCGCAGGCAAAGCCATAGGGTGACTAAAGTGGGAGCTGCATGACCACAGAGACTTTAGAACTCTGTTCCTCGTCAACCCCACATTTGAGGAGATTATCCTGTCATTCCAGCACTGTGCTAGAGAAGTCAGTGCCTAAGACATTTTCTCTGATCCCCATAAGGAGAAGAAAGGCACCAAGTAAAAACAGCAAAAGAGCAACATGACTGTGGTCAGTAAAAACTGTGGGGAATGGCTCCAGGCCAACCACCAGAGGTCAGGGAAACTTTTCCAAACTGACCTCCTAAATCATGGTATCTGTCTTCAAACAATACGCTTGTCTATGCATAGAGACAGCAGAAAGCAGAGCCATCCTGGCTCAGTGTTTTTCGAGCCTACTGAAAAGGCGGGCTTCAGTAACCAACATGAAATTAAATGGAGAGAAACTCAAAGCAATCCCACTAAAATCAGGGAGTAGACAAGGGTGCCCTCTCTCTCCCTATCTATTCAATATAGTACTTGAAGTTCTAGCTAAAGCAATCAGACAACAAAAGGAGGTCAAAGGGATACAAATTGGAAAGGAAAAAATCAAAATATCACTATTTGCAGATGATATGATGGTATACTTAAGTGACCAAAAAAAACTCCACTAGAGATCTGCTACAGCTGATAAACAATTTCAGCAAAGTGGCTGGATACAAAATTAACTCAAGCAAATCAGTAGCCTTCCTATACTCGAAGGATAAACAGGCTGAGAAAGAAATTAGGGAAATAACACCCTTCACAATTGTCACAAACAATATAAAATATCTTGGTGTGACTCTAACCAAACAAGTGAGAGATCTATATGACAAGAACTTCAAGTCTCTGAAGAAAGAAATTGAAGACCTCAGAAGATGGAAAGATCTCCCATGCTCATGGATTGGCAGGATTAATATAGTTAAAATGGCCATCCTGCCGAAAGCAATCTACAGATTCAATGCAATCCCCATCAAAATCCCAATTCAATTCTTCATAGACTTAGAAAGAGCAATTCTCAAATTCATATGGAATAACAAAAAACCCAGGATAGCAAAAACTATTCTCAACAATAAAAGGACATCTCGGGGAATCAACCTCCCTGACTTCAAGCTGTACTAGAGAGCAGTAGTGATAAAAACTGCATGGTATTGGTACAGTGACAGGCAAGTAGATCAATGGAATAGAATCGAAGACCCAGAATTGAACCCACACACTTATGGTCACTTGATCTTCGACAAAGGAGCTAAAACCATACAGTGGAAAAAAGACAGCATCTTCAACAAATGGTGCTGGTTCAACTGGCAGTTCTACATATAGAAGATTGCGAATTGATCTATTCCTATCCCCCTGTACAAAGCTCAAGTCCAAGTGGATCAAGGACCTCCACATAAAACCAGATACACTGAATCTAATAGAAGAGAAAGTGGGGAAAAGTCTCGAACACATGGGCACAGGGGAAAAGTTCTTGAACAGAACACCAATGGCTTGTGCTCTAAGATCAAGAATCAACAGATGGCACCTCAAAATTACAAAGCTTAAGGCAAAGGACACTGTAAATAGGACAAAACGGCAACCTACAGATTGGGAAAAGATCTTTACCAATCCTATGTCCGATAGAGGGCTAATATCCAATGTATACAAAGAACTCAAGAAGCTAGACTCCAGATATCCAAATAGCCCTATCAAAAAATGGGGAAGAGAGCTAAACAGAGAATTCTCAACTGAGAAAACTCGAATGGCTGCGAAGCACCTAAAGAAATGTTCAACATCCTTAGTCCTTAGGGAAATGCAAATCAACAACCCTGAGATTTCACCTCACACCAGTCAGAATGGCTAAGATCAAAAACTCAGGTGACAGCAGATGTTGGAGAGGATGTGGAGAAAGAGTAACACTCCTCCATTGCTGGTGGGAATGCAAGCTGATACAACCTCTCTGGAAATCAGTTTGGTGGACCCTCAGAAAAATGAACATAATACTACCCGAGGACCCAGCTATTCCACTCCTGGGTATATACCCAGAAGATGCTCCAATATGTAATACAGACACATGTTCCACTATGTTCATAGCAGCCACATTTATAATAGCCAGAAGCTGGAAACAACCCAGATGTCCCTCAACAGAGGAATCGATACAGAAAATGTGGTACATCTACACAATGGAATACTACTCAGCAATTAAAAACAATGACTTCATGAAATTTGCAGACAAGTGGATGGATCTTGAAAATATCATCCTGAGCGAGTTAACACAGTCACAAAAGAATGAACATGGTATGTACTCACTGTTAAGTGGTTATTAGCCCAAGAGTTCGAAATACACAAGAGTCACTTCACAGCAACAGTAGGGTGGAATGGGAGGTCCCAGTTTGAGGACTTGGAGAAGGGACTGAAGGAGCTGAGGGAGTTTGCATCCCCAGAAAGGCAGCAACAGTGGCAACTGGCCTGCCCCCCTCATACTCCTGGAGCCTGATCCACCAACCAAAGAATACACATGGAGGGACCCATGGTGCTGGCCACATATGGGGCAGAGGAGGGTCTTATTAGACATCTGGGGGAGGAGAGGCCCTTGGGCCTGAGGATATTAGATCCCCCAGTATAGGAGAATGACAAGGAGGGAAGATGAGAGTAGGTGGGTAGGTGGGTGAGGGAATACCCCAATAGAGGCAAGGGAGGGGGAAGGGAATAAGGAGGTTCTAAAGGGGAGATCTGGAAAGAGGAAAACATTTGAAATGTAAATAAAGTAGAAAAAATTAAATAAATAAATAGATAAATAGATAAATAAACAAATAGAAAGAAAGAAAGAAAAAGAAAAGTCGGGCTTCAGCTATTCTGCACTGGTCAGAGTTCTGGAGAGAATGGGGAGCTGAGAGGCAGGAGGTGACATGCTAAGTGAGCGATAAGGTGCCAGTCAGGGTAAGCGAATTTTTTTTTTTAATTAATTTATTTTTTTTTAATTTTCATATTTTATTTACATTTCAAATGTTTCCCCCTTTCCAGATCTCCCCTTTGGAACCTCCCCATTCCCTCCGCCCTCCCCCTGCCTCTATTGGGATATTCTCCAACCCACCTCCCCGCCCCACCCCCCACCCACTCTTGTCTTCCCTCCTTGACATTCTCCTATACTGGGGGATATAACACCCTCAGGTTATAAAGCGAATCTTGTGAGTGACGCCCATTACAACCCAAAGGTATTTTGGAGGCTTCTCTGATTCCACCATTTCTTCTGAGGAATGGTAATAGTGAGGCTCAGGCAGATAAAACATCGGGCCAATGGAAATGGAGAGGAAAAAGACACATTTGCAGGCTACTACTCAACAACATTACCCTAAGTATGAGCAGTCAGCTAAAGCCAAGTCCCCCAGGTAAACATGAGGACCAGTGAGCTCACTGTCTTTTTCCTTGGAACTACTTGATTCTTCAAAGAATAGTGGCTGAAGGTTCAGGACACTGTGAAGAGCGTGGGGCAGCATGTTCTCTTTCTCTTACAGTACCAGCACCTCTCCACCAGTGTGGAAAATGAGTGTGTTCTGATGTACCTGGAATCCTATGTGAAATCATTTTTTTCTGTGATTACTTTCTTTCTCACAAAATGTAAACTTCACAAAGTCAGGAACTTAGTGTTCTTCACAATCTCATTTTCAGGAACTAAAATACTCCTGCGACAACAGTCAAATACCTGATGACTACTTACTAGATGAGTGGGAACACATGTGTGCCAACATGAACACCTCTGTGGGATTATCTGAAGAGCCTTTGAAAAGTAAAGACCTTAGTAAATCTTTTTTAATGTGCAAATTCTAACAATGACATCTAACCATGATAATTGCTACTCTGACCATACATAATTTTCCCATTCTCCTTCAGCTAATTATAAAATGATTTGTTACAACAGAGAAAAAGGCAGATAATGCGGGGGAGGCATAAAGATTGAACATAAACATGTCCTAATTGCAAAGCTTCTGTACAGACACAAAGGAAACACATATGATCTTAGATAAGCTGGACCCCAGAGAACCAAGCTCTGTCAAACACAGTGTATCTACATTTTCCTTGGTCTGGATCCTTTCAGAAGAAGTCGTTAATTCCGAGACCTTTAATCATTCCAGAAACAATTTACTGGAGCAAAATATCAGTTATGATTGATTCTTACCCAAAGTACATATTTCAGAGAAGCAAGCTTTTCTTATGCACACAAAATTAAACTCCTGGGACATGAGGGAAAGTGGATAAATTGGAGGAAGTGTTTAGAATACCATAAGATCTTAGATTTTATAAGAAGTCCAGCCTGCCCCTAGAGGCATTGGAGGTGTGGCTACTGCATCATATGTGTGTTAGTAGGTGGCAGAGAGGAAGAGGCTATGTCTATGCTCAGTATTCTGACCTATGGACAGCTGAATGATTAGTAACTTAACATTCCCTGAAAAAAGTGAGCCTGAGACCACCACCAGTCTGGTGCCAGGAGGCCCAGACAGGAAGATATCCTACGATGACCACTAGTCCAGCACCAAGCAGGCCTGGGGGGGGGGGGGCAACCATACTCGAGATGACCCCTGCCTGGGGCCATAATGCACAAACAGGGCACAGCACTACTGAGACCACTCCTGAAATGATCCTAGACACTCAAAGACCCCAGGAGCCACAAGTAGTAAGAGGAGAAAGCTAGTGGAGAAATGGAAGAGAAAGAGAAACAGAAGGGATGTGGAAACAAAGAGAGGCAGAACTCACTCAAGGGTAGTAAGGAACACCCTGATGTGAGTGGCAGGGATGCCTCCTGGGACTATGGTGGGATCCCGGCCCATGTGTCACCAAGAACCATGTCTGAGTCCATGGCCCTGAAGCACCAGGGATCTGTCACTACCAAAGGCCAGGCAGGCATTCCTGGTAAAGCCTGCAACCAAGGGAAATGTTGATGTCTGAGGGCTGTGCAGAACTGGCCCTACCAGTCACCTGGGCATTGTAGGAGGACTGACCTTAGAATTGTGAGAGCAGGAGAGCTGACTCCTTCCCTAGCCAGCTGCAGTATTTGGGAAGAGTGCCCCCCCTTACCCTGCACATTGTGGGAATTGTGGGTGAGACGGCCCCATGAACTAGCATGAGTAAACTGACCCTAGCACTTGTCCCTTGTAGTGATATGGAAATACTCTCCTCCCCTGCCATCCCTTACCACGTGTGGCAGGTAGGATACCTGGCCCTGGGGTCATGAAAGCAGGAGAGCTGGCTCTGTCCCTCACCAGCTGCAGCACTTGGGAGAACTGAGCCTGCACCTTACCTGGTCAGCACACAGAACTGACCCAGTTTGTGGGGGTTACAGGTGAGCCAACCTCAATTGCGTGAGTATGAGAGATCTGGCCCTGCCTCTTATCTGCTGTATAGTGACATTGACAAAGGAGAGATTTCCTCTCTGCTTTTTTGCCCCCACATCCATGGTGGGCAGGAGAGCTGTCCTTCCCCCTCATCTGCTGCAGCAAGCAGGAGAGCAGGCCCTGTACCTCACCTAGGCAGCACAGTAGAGCTGACTATGATGGCAGGAGTTTAGGTGAGCTATCCCCGAGGGCATGAATGTGAGAGAACTGGTCCTACACCAAGTTTGTCCTATGGCAGCATGGGTGAGGAAGAGATGCCCTCCTCCACCCTGGCCCCTTGACACCTATGACAGGTGAAAGAGTTGGCTCTGGATGTGGGAGTTGCAGGTGAACCAGACCTTAGGCCCTGCCTCTTGTCTTCTAGATGGTGTTAGGAAGAGACATGCTCCTCCCTCCCTCACCATCTATAGCCAACGGAAAAGCTGGCCCCAGGATTATAAGAGTGGGAGAACTGGCCATGTCCCTCACTGGCTGCAATATTCAGAAGAACAGGCCCTGTACTTCACTTGGGCAGCAGGGTAGAGCTGGCCCTGGTTGTGGGGGTTGCAGGTGAGACAGCTTCTAGGGTGTGAGAACATGAGAGACAGTGGACTGACCGTTTCTGATACCTCTCAGGCCGATTCAGGGCTTTGAACTGGCCCTACCCCATCGATGAACTGCTGGAGTGCATGAAGGGCTTGATCCTACAGATCCAAAACTACAGGATCTCCACGACACAGGGCAACAACAGGATATTCAAGAGGAGTCTTAGTGAGGTTCCAGTATTGATAGTGTAGCAGAAGCCAGAGGCCCCGTACCGGCCCAAAAAGTCATTGCAAGGAACATGTGCAAGCAAAGAAGTATGAACAAAAGAAAATACTGTGGGACATACTATGACACTTGAAATTTTTTTTCCTCTGTGGGGAGGAGGTTGCAAAGGTAGGGGGTGGGTACAAGAGGAAGGGGAGATGAGTGGAATTGACATGCATGTTGAGTAAAAGAAGTCAAAGAAGTTTCTGTGTGTGCATGTGAGTATGCATGTGCATAGGGGTGGGTGTGTGCATGCCTGTGTGCACAAGAATACATGTATGCAAAGGGGCTTATGTGTGTAAATGCCCAGGCATGTATGTTTATGTACATGTGGCAGCCAGGGATTAACCTCTGTGTCATTCCTCAGAACTGCCCACCTTGATTTTTTTTCCTGTGTGTGTGTGTGTGTGTGTGTGTGTGTGTGTGAGAGAGAGAGAGAGAGAGAGAGAGAGAGAGAGAGAGAGAGAGAGAAAGAGAGAGAGAGAGATTATAATTTAATTACATTTCTACTTTCCCTTTCCTCCCTCCAAATGCTCCCATATTCCCCTGGAGGTTCTCCCTCAAATTCATGGTGTCTTTCCTTTTCACTAATTGTTATCCCATGCATAGAAGTATAAATGTATATATACAAGTGTTCCTAAATATAACCTATTCAGTTTGTAACATTTTACTTGTATGTACAGGCTGATAATATCATACTGGACTACTGATTAGTGTTCTCTTACCAGGGGAAGACCACCTCTGCCACAACCAGCCTTTCTCAGTTGCCTAGTGGCCATAGGCTATTCCTCCACCCACTTTGCCATGTCCATTGTTGTTGTCCTTGTTTGAGTGGACATGTTGATGTGACTTTATGTATGTAGTTTTTGATGTTAGTAAGAAACAAATCTCACAGCAAACTCCCTGATCCTCTGGCTTTTACAATTTTTCCGGACCCTTTTTCACAATGTTCCCTGAGCCTTAGGTGTGGGGATGTTTTATATGTGTATCCACTGGGACTGGGATCCATGATTCTGGATTTTGGTTGGTTGTGGTTTTCTGTAATGGTCATCATCTGTTGCAAAGAGAAGTTTCCTTGTTGAGGGATGAAGACTATACTTATCTGTGGATATAAGGGCAAATGTTTATAGATTGTTGTTAGGGATTATTCTGGTTTACTAAATTAGTGGTTGAAGACTTCCCTTCAATAACCATAACTTCATTAGCACTGAGTACGTGACTAGGTACTGAGTGCTAGATATGGTTTTCCCATTGTCCAGTGAGCCTTAAGTCCAACTAGAGATCGGTTGGTTACCACCGAGGTATGCGTGCCAGTACCGAACCATTAAGGTTATTGTGCCGTGCATGACATTGTTGCAGTTCACAGGCATCATGGATGGGTAGGAGTGGGGTTGCCTCAATCCTTTGAAAGCTTACATGGAGCTTTGTAGTTTCTATGAAAGCTAGTTCTAAGGAAAAGGGCATTCGGGTTAGATCCAGCCTGGGGACTTCTGTTTCTGAAGTCTTTAGCAATAGCACCTTACCTTCTTCCTCTGAGGATAACCAGAGGTGTTAGCAAAAGACAGTGTGCCTTGAGAGACCTGGAAAACAACTCAAAGAGGGCCTTGTGTATCTGCTGTTGCGATTTTGCTAAGTGGTATGGGCTCTTGGAGGGAGCACTGTCAGCCCTGATGAAAAGGATTCCATTAAAATGCTGCCTGTGTGTTTTTATACATAGATTCATGTATATTATAGTGGTGGGAGTTTGCTGTTTGGTTCTCGCTAATAGTTGACACTATGAACTTGCGGCTTTTTCTGATGTCCTTATGTTATTTTATCATCTTCCTCCTGCGTTTACTACTCCCCCTTCCCTAAAGAGTGCCCCTTCTCACACTCCCCTAACAGATCCCTTGCATCCTAGCATGTCTCTTTATCCTCCATCCCTCTTCTTCTGTATCAACCGTGAATATTGACAAAGGTCTCTCTCTGGCCTGGAACTCACCGATAGGTTGGCTCAGTGGCCCTGGCACTGGGGTTGCAAGTATGCACCACCATACCAACTTTGCATGTAGATTTGGGGCTCAAACTCAAGATCTAATGCTTGAAACACAAACACTGTGCAAACCGAACTGATATCCAGAATCCTTAAAAGCAGGTTCTTTTCCACTATGAGTTATTGAAAATATCCCGTTTCCTAGTGGCTATACCTGAAGGGATATAACTGTCAAAACCAACTTTATCTGCATGGTTTCTGCCCAGACTGGAGGCTCATCAAGCTTCCTCTGAACACCACTCCAGCCTCATCACTGAACATTTCAACCATGTATCATTTAAGTAAATGATATTTCCTAATGTTCAGTTTTCCTGAACCGTTTAATAGTGTGTATTTTGCCAATTAACATCAGCTTTGATTCAAATGTGTCTAGAGGATGTAAGTGATAAAAAATAAAATCTATGCTAGGGGGGAGGCGGCATACTTGGTCTTTGAAGTGAGTACTATCCAAGTACTCTGCATTCAGCAACTGATGTGTTCTCATTGGCTGAATACCTGCAACTGTCTGTGGATGGGAAAGCTCTTGGAGTGTCTTGTACAGGTGTGTGTGTGTGTGTGTGTGTGTGTGTGTGTGTGTGTGTGTGTCTTGCATGCTTACTTGCTTAGCATACTTGGCCAAGTCACACATGCTTTGAGCCCTGTTTTGTCACCTACATATAGAAGAAAAACACATACTATCTGCTTACTTTATGCCACAGTTGTGACACTGGGTAGATTAAACACTCTGAACTTCAGCTTACCCAGCTGCAAAAAGGAAAAGTAACATCTTACCTTATAAGGTAATTGTAAAAACAAGATAATCTCTCTAAAGATCTAAGCACAGCCCCTGGTACATGATAGACGTTTTGTAGATAGTTAATGTGATGGGTTACATGTGTATTGTGTACCAAAGACTACAATCATTACTGTCTTCTACCTGGTGACAGCCCAGCATGGAATACTTGGGAGGATGTGAGTAGGGGAGTCTGAATAGATATGGCCGGCGCGATGTCAAGAAGAGTTTTTAATTCCACTGAAATTCAGTTTGCTCTGTAACAGCACACAGCAAAATACAGTAGGGAGAACACTCCAAGGCTGTCTTCCCACACATGGAGTAGAACACCAAGTAGCTGACAGATCAGTCACTGCCAAGTGGGGATGGTTCAACACCTAGATCACAGCCAGAATTCTTCTGTGTGAGCCGATGGCTGTCATCTGGTTCCATCTGCAGCCTTTGTTCATTAGTACGCTCCACCAGGATTACTGCTTATTAGATGTCAGGGAGAGAACACAGGGAAAGGATGCAGTGCCCAGTACGGCTTAGACTCTGCAGGGAGGAGTAACAAGGCCCCTGCTGCATTTGCAGGGCCTCAGCTGTGCTCCGTAGCTAGAAGGCCCTTCTGTAGAAGGTTCCGCAGAATTTGGCTTCCGCAGTTATTGTCAAATAAGTTTCAAGAAAAAGAAGTTCTCTCCAGATTTCCTCTAGATTAGAAGGAATTATATTCCTTTGCAACCCAATTTTCTGTGCTGATTTCAGAGTCAATATCCATTTTAAATCTTGGGGGAGCCCCCTCCTAGGTGTGTGTGTGTGTGTGTGTGTGTGTGTGTGTGTGTAGCTCTAGTGAAACTCTGGCATGTGAGTGCAGCTGCAAGGAAGATGGTGACACAAAGCCTTTGTTACTTTGGAGACTACTCAGAACAGTAATAGAACCACTAGTCAGAGCACTCATCATCTCTCCTCAATAGAAGTTGTTTTCCTGAGAAAAAGAAATTTTAAGGTAGAATTTATAACAACACAAAGTGGTAACAGTGCAGCAATAATTTTTAAAGCCATTTATTATCTTTTCAATTAAAAAATATGCTAAGGTCCTGGAGAGACGGCTCAAGAAGCATAAGGACTGAAGGAGTTCAGATTCCTAGAAACTTCATAAAATCCAGATTGATCTGATGACTGCCTGTACCTTATCACTCTGGAGACAGAGACAAGTATCCACAAAGCAAGCTGGCTTGCTAAGAGCTGAAGTGGCAAGCTGCAAATACAGTGAGAGACTCTGCTTCGATGAATAAGGTAGAGAAGAGCCAAGAAAGACATTTGAAATCAGCCCCAACATTTCAAACATATGCACGTGCATGCACGCATGCATACATAGGTACATATGCTACACACACATTCATTCTGTCATGAATGTATAAGCATGAATACTACGCATACACACATGCAGACACACAAGCACACATGCATACACACATGCACTGGCATACACATGCACAGGCACACAGGAATGCGCACACATATATATATGTATGCAGATGCACATGTGCATACATGCACACACACATACACACATGCATACACATAGACACACACACGCACACACATGCACACATGCATACACACATGCACAGGCAAACACACACACACACACACATGAAAAGTAAACAGATAAACTCTGATTTATAAAGACCTTGCTATTTGCAGTCATTGCGCTACATGGCTTATGTCTGTTCTTGTTTACTCTCCCCATGAGACTTCACCTATGCTTTTAAATGCACAAGCCTACAGTGGAGGCTTCTGCATTCTGGATCCAGGACTTGCCCATAAGTCAGTTACCTTAAATGCTCATCCGTAATTATCTTGTGTTAGAAACAAAGCCACCCAGGGAAGTAGGTAGATTAAGGACTTAATATTTATGTACCAGAGTCCTGTAACCTAGAGATTTCATGGTGCCCACCCCTCAGGTTCCAGAAAGATGGAAACTAAGTCTCCTGGTTGCCTGAAAACTTAAGTCTGTACTGAAAAGAGGCTCTTACCATCGGGTATCAACTATGCTTATGAATGTGGACCACTCACGAATTCCTCCCTGAAGGCAAAGCTGTGGTTCCAACACCACTCTCTGCTTCTCTGTCAGCCTGCTGATGCTTTATGGGCCTATATGGAAAAAGACACCACAGGACTCACATTGAGTCCCTGTGGATGTTCTGTCTTCTGTGTTAGCTTAGAGCCTGTCTTCTGTGCCCCTATCCGTGCTAGCCTTGGTCCTAGCAGAGCTGCATGTTTTTCATCCTACTGCCTCAGTACCACAGTGAACAGCAATCAGATTTTTCAGTGAAACCATGGCAACCAAAAGGATTAATTTCTGCCTTGTCTCTGTAGCTCAGTCTTGTTATCTCTCCACAGTCCGAAAGATCACACACACACACACACACACACACACACACACACACACACAAAACCACCACCACCACCACTTCATCACAGCATAAAATAACATCCTCGGATCCAAATATAACCTAAAATACATAGACATGAAGGGACTTGGCATAAGAGAATCTGGTACCAGGCCATACATGTAGTGAACAATAATTAGCATAGTCTACAGAAAGATTCACTGACTGGGGTTTCATCGTATAGCTCATTGTTTCTCGGTGCTTTCTTAAATAAGACATCTTACATCTAATAAAGAAAAATATTCCTTTCTTTACACTGTCTTGTTTTCTGCATAACTGTCTAAACTGTCTGTCTGGGTGAACTTCTCTTTACCCTGTTTTATGTACAGTCAAAACTGCCCCTCTGCCACAGCCGTTCCCACAGTCCCACAGTGGCTTCAGTGATACATGGTGCCCTTATCCCTCCCAAGCGCACTCTGATGCTGCAGGTAATGAGTGAGAAGCAGACTCTCGGGGCCTTTGTGGCTCATCAAGAGAGTGCACTCCACACCTTGAGAAAGATATTTCTCTGCTCACAAGTTGATGACTAAGGTGCAAAGCAGTGGCTCCCATCTGATCCCTATAAAAACAGTGACATTCTTGAAAGCTAAGCACTCTCTGTAAAACCACCATTAGCTGTGTGGAGGTTTGTACGTGCAAAGACCTTGCTCAGCTGTGTGTTTCTGTTTTGATAACACTCTCTGCACTAGGTAAACATTCTTTCTCTGACACTGAGCCCTATACTAAAGCCAGAAACTGTACCTGTTGTTGCTCAGAAAATGAAAGAGAGAGAGAGAGAGAGAGACAGAGACAGAGACAGAGAACATATCATGGAAAATCCTTCTGTTAGTACAAAAATCTATTACAAAAGCCTCCTGAAGTTGCAGGGGTTGAATCTGCCTGTTTTCCAAACTGGCGAACAGAAGTCGTTGGTACAAAGGCCCTAGTGGTGGCCCAACTCTTGCTTCAAATGCTCTACTGAAGTAATTGCAGTAATTACACATGCAGCAGAGTGTTAGGGAACGAAAAATTAAGACACAGCATCTCCTGTCTCTGTCTCAGTCAACTCCTGACCAAAACCTGACTTGTAACCTCTTTAAGCTCCTTTTTCTCACCTGAAATGGCATCTGCCCCACAGATGCTGGGAGAGGGGAATGTGATAATAGATGTTATATACTAAGAATTTGTAATCTTTCCAATTTTAATCAATATAACAGTAATAAGTTTTGCTATAACAGATACAGAACAAATCATTGCTGAACTACTGAATCAATGACCCATAAACAAATCTAGAATAGATTTAATTGAGATAGTCAATTTGACTATTACTCAACAAGATTTTCTAAACTATTGGGTTTTTTCCATGTTAAAAATAGTGGCTAGTTGTCATGTGTTTGTAGATAAAAAGGAGAGTATCATTTTTGAATAGTTTTTGTCTGTGCTAAAAATATATGCCTATAATTTGACACAAATCATTCCAGGATTAAAGTATACTTTTCCTTCTTAAAGCAATTGTTAGATCTGGATTTGTAAGTTTGTAATGTAAACTTTACCTCAGTCAGAATTGTTAAGATGTGCATGCCCATTGCTTTAATTGTAAATACTGATACCTAGTTACTGTAATTGTGAATACTGATACCTAGTTGCTCTCTGAGTAGGATGACTGTATTTGCATAGTTCTCACAACTCAGGACCTCCATCTTTGCTGCCATGGGGCAAATACACTCCCCTAAGTTCCAGACATTTACTTAAGACTCTTTTCTGAGTCCCAGGCATTGTTTCCCACTCCTGTCTAAGCAGTAACATGTCCCCACCCCTGCCCATGCTTGCTTGCTTGTTTATACCATGTCCTTAACCATCTCCTTCAACCTACAAAATAGGGACTTTTAGCTTATTTCACAAATGAAACACTGGGGCTCAGAGTTTCCTTTACTTCTGATCCTCCCACAGCCAAATGCAGGCAAATGAGAGATTTGATTCTGGTTGAGCAGAGTCCTTTGTAACTGAGGACTTTCTGACACCCAAGGTCTCACCTGCCACAGTCAGGGTACTGGGATCCCCACTCCCAGAACTTTGATTCACCCTGGTTTCTCATTAATTTTTTGATGCCCAGACATACATGTGACCTCTAGATTTTTATGTTCAATAAAATTCTCTGCTTATAATTATTTCTTTTCATAAACTCATCTCACTAGGGAACCTAATTTGTCTGACTCTATTTGAGAAGAAACAAATCCCAAATTGGCTGTGAAGCAAAATCCACAGAGCAGATCTGAATCTTGCCTGAAACACTCCTTGTGCACTAAATTCCTGTGTTCTTTTACAACCTATTCTGGAGACAGTGTGGCCTTACATAAGCCATTTAGCTTTAGGATAATAAACATGGTGAAGAGGTGGTCCCATGTGATAGTTCTTTGGTTCTCCAGTCCTTTCACTGAGATGAAATCTTTGCTTTATAGTACTCGTCTTTCTCAATGAGTTTACTGATCAGTGTTACAAACTCAAAACAATGATAAAATGAGAAAATCAGGTTCAGTGGCTAAGTTACTGAGCATAGAAGCCTCTTTGACTTCCCCACTGAATGTAGTTTGCCCATGAATAAAGACTCCATTAGGCTTGTTGTCTAACCATGTAAGGGTTGCCTTTCTCTTTTGATTTAAAGAATTCTTTCATCTGAGTATATGCTGTAAGTTTCTATTAGTAATTTATTTTATAGCACTAAACTAACATTTCCACAATGTCATGGAAGAATATTTTAAATTTAAAAACATAATAATCATGAAAGTTTTCTAAGTTTTATCATCTTGCCTATGTCCACTAGAAGATTTTTCTCTATTGAGATTTTTATGTAAAATTTTGTTAATTTCTATAATCACTAGAATTTTAATGAAATTGTAAAATGTTCTTATATTTCAAAACTTCTCAAAAACACAGGCTCGAACTGTCTGACAGGGGCTGAACTTCAACACTTGAACCATAGCTTATAATCGTTCACCATCTGAAAACACTCTTTTCAGTGAACACTCCCAGATCTGGTTATGATTTGATTTAGCTGTCTGAAGATTGCAGAACCTATTGGCTCAGAACAGAAACCCAGGACCTGGAGAATCAGCATTCTCATGGGATGAACACATACTTGGATTGCTCGACTGGCTGAACCTCAAAAATATCTTCTTTGGAAGGCTGACTTTATCACTCCCGCCACATGAGGGTTTTGTTGTTGTTGTTGTTGTTAAAGCTAACAGCCAAAGTAGCTAGAGGTTATTCATTTTAATGCATTTGCTATGAATTGTGGAATTGTGGATTCGCTGATTTTTAATTGCCCTATCAGAAAAAGAGAGGCCACAAAAAGTGACAAACCAAGCACATGCATAGGTAAAATATGCATGCATATGCACACATACATACATACATGCACACAAATACACACATACCCCACATACATGCATGCATATGCAAACATACATACACAGATGCACACAAATACACACACCACATACAGATTCATGCATTCACACACACACACACACACACACACACACACAAACACACACACACACACGAACACACATACCACTTTTTCTCTGCTGAGCTAGCATCTCCCATGGGCCCTGCACATGGGTTTATGGCTATGAGGCTTGCATTGGGTTTCTGGCTTCTACTCTCATAATTACTTTCAGTATATTCAGTTATAGGAATTAGTGCTGTCTTTTTGCTACTGTGAAAAATTTGTGATGTCCAGGTTCTATAGTGGAAATAAAACATGGCTGATTCCTTGGAACACAGTTCCTCAAAAATACAAGTCCTCCTAATATTTGAGTTCTGCCTCATTAGTGATAATCCCTAACTATCTTCTGATATTTTTTAGATTGCCAGCAACAGTGCTGGTCTTTGTACAGCTATTTTCATTATCACCAACACATGCCACCTGAAAAGACTTCCTTTTAAACGAGGTCAAAGGGTGGAAATCTAGAGTAAAAGTGTAGCAATGATTTTTAACACTATGCAGTTTGTTAGACACTTACAAAAGGGTTGCGTTGGTAAGTAGGACCTTATGATTCAAGCAGTCTGATTGTGTACGTGTTTTATGTGTGTGTGCACAGTTATATGAGTGTCTTATTCTTGTTTCCTGTTTCTGAAGAAAAACCAGCTTAAGAGAAAAAGGCTTTATTTGACCCACAATTCCAGTGTAAATTCCATGAAGTTGAAGTCAAGGTGGTAAGAATTTGAAGGAGCTATATGCATCACACTCACAGTCAAGAACAGGAGAGCCATAAATTAATGCATGCCTGTTAGTGCTCATCTCAGTGTCGCTACTTTTATACAAGTCAGGATCCCCTGTCTAGGGAATGATACTACCCACAGTGGGTATGTCTTATCACCTCAATTGATGTAATTACTTAATGTAATTAAGACCATTCCATCAGACACACCTATAAGCAACTTAATTTAGACAATCCCTTACTAAGACTCCCTTCTCAGCTTGAGTCAAGTGAACTTCACTTACTGCCACAATGGGTATGTGTGTAAATGCCTACTTTTTACTCAGGAACATAAAAGCAGACATGACTGAGCAGCTAAGCAGTCATGTTATATGTTTGTAAATTATGGGATTTAATCTTTAAAATGACAAGCAGGAATAATTGGGAACTTTCCCATGACCTACCTTTTTAGTGCATACTAAGCAAAATTTGATCACTCTGTAACCAGTGTCCCCTATCAGAAAACAACTTGTGTGCAGGTTCTAGCATTTTTTAGCACGTTAGTCAACTAGTAAGTTTTAGCATTTTAACAGAAGTCTTTACTGGCTGAAAATTCCAAGGGCTGGTCCTGAACCTTCGCATACATAGTAAATGTGATTCTGTAAACCAAACTAGAACTATCTCCTGGATCTTGACTCAGTATAGGAGATGGCCTAACAGCAAACACATGACAGGGCTCTGTCAGCCTCAGACATAAGGTTTTATTGATCTTCAATCAGGGAAGTTGCACATCAGAGTCCCTCTGAGTGCGTGTTGCATGCTTGCTGATTGTCTCTATGTATGATTAATGCACACAATGTTTTTCTTTTCTTTCCTTTTCCCTTTTTGTAGAAATTATTGAGCCTACTACCTCTAGTCCTGTCACAAGTCCAGGTCAGTATCCACATACACTTACAAAGTATGTCTGGGTACTTTTTCTGTCAACCAAGATTTCTGCATTGTCACAGAAACACAACCTGTTGCTTCTGAGCCACAGGCATGGGTGTGGCTCTGGTCTCTGTTACTTGTCTTGTTTCTCTGTGATGTGTTCTCCCTCTGGGTCTTATGAATGGTGTCTGACCAGGTTGTTGATGTACATCGTTACTTCCTATTGTATAGTTTGTGTCACACTCAAAGCATTGCAAGCTGATTAACTACACTCTGCCTTCACAAACAGAGCTGTGGAGGATTTACAAAAGTTTCTGAGTAGCTTTTAAAAAGCTATTTACTTTAGCTTGGTCTTACATTACTAAAAAAGTCAGTATGAGGCAAGAAGGCATTTAATGTTTCCACTCAGAGCCATCTGGGGAAAGGCAGGTTCTCCCACTCTTTGTATTCCAGGAGGAGATTTTGATCTCTTGAAACTGTCAAGGCAAAGTACTGACTTCAGCTGTTGGCCTTTATTTCCAGATTGTTCCCAGTTCCACTGCAAATATTCATCTGGAAAGATGGACCGTTGCTATAAGAATATTTTTAAGAGTTGTTTTCAATTGGGAATACTTCTGAATGACACAAAAAATCAAGATAAAAGCTACTGATATTAGAAACAACCTTTATCTTGTTACTTAGAAATTAGTACCTCGTTCTGAACATTGGCTGGCAGGTATTTAAAGAAGAAGGTCAAACCTGCTGAAGTCATTAACTTTGAAAAACTCACATGGACTTCTACAACCGCTGAGTTAAAGGGTTTTGGATGTCGCCTACCAGGAGGAGGTATAAGTTAGTTAAATAGTTGTTTGTCTCTTGTTCCATAAATGGCACTAAATTTTAGTCTAAAATGAGATTTGCTGATCTGAGAAACTGAGAGGTTTAGAAAGGAAAAAAATGTATCTCAAATTGTAATCAATCAAAAATGCCTTAAATTGGCTTGGGTGATTATGAATGCCCCACCCCCACAGTGAGAGGAACTAGATCGGGCTTATGATTAAGTATTTAAAGAGTCTCATAGTGCAACACTTTCTGCTCAAATTACACGATTCATTTTTGTAACCTCTCAAAATGAAACATATTTGGATAGACTGTCTAAAACTATTTTACCACAGATGTACGCAGAGTTTACATGACACTATTAATCGCAGTATTCTGTTTTGGATGGGATTAATAGCCCCTCAAGTTTGAGCTTAACATCACAGTAAATCAGAACCTGACTGTGCTATTATTGACTTATAACAACTTGTGAAAGATCTGATTCCCATGAGTGCCTGTGACCTCCAAAGGGTGGCATGTACCTGAGTGTATGAGGTCTTAGAATTAATTGTATGCATATACATTTTGATACTATTTTGTCAGTCAATTCTAAAAGACATTAAGTAATTTTCATATATTTTAGCCAGCTAGTGTGTAGATAAAATATACACTTGCTTCCTTCTTTAACCGTGGCCTATTTCTTAGATAAAGATTTGCTAATTTGAAAAAAGTTAAGGTACATTCCTCAGTTACTCATGTAAAGAATGGGGTGCACACTATTTTTAAAAGTGGTGTCTAGTGGCACCTAAGTATGTACTCACTTTCTGTGTTTGGGATAGGAATTACATAAGACAAATGAACCAAGAGTCACTCTCAACAGTCAATCTTTAATCGAAAGCTCTGCAGTAGAAGGAACTCGTTTTAAAAATGCCAGTTAGAAAGCAAACAAGAAAATTGTTTTTATCTGTAAAAAGATTTCTATCTCTCCATATAATGCTGAAAAACATCAAATTTCAACCAGCTACCTAGGTTTGAGCCATTCTATAAAAGTGAATTCCTCCACAGTGTGACCTTTGAAAGTGTAATGTCAGCTTTTTTAAATAAAAATCATCATAGAGAAAGTTAATAAATACATGTTGAATTGAATTGAATTAATGAACTGAAAGACAGAAAACAAGCACAGCTATCAGTGAAACCTGGCCTCCATTAATTATGCCTTTATTAAAGTCTTTCCAGGACAAATGCGGTTAGACAGGGATTCAAAAAGCATGTGGTTTAAGCAAGATTGGCAGGGTTATAAAGGATAAATAAAAGTATGTGTACACGCTGAACATAGTATCAAGAAGAGTTGGCAATACATCACTCTAAGTAAAAGTCCATTCAAGGTTAATACAAATGAATCCAATGTTGAGAGTCCCAGCTGTAAGAAGCAAGCCTTAAGAAAAGAACAATAGACAGTGAAAATTCTCACTAAACTATTCAGCAGAAATATCCAATTTGCTGCTTCTCCATAAGCAGAGGAGAGAATAGAATCAGAATTGAAGCAGATCTCATAATTCCTGATATCTCTGCATGAGTGTTAAAGCAGAGATAAAGTGGATGTCGTTGCAGAAACACTGGGCACACTGAGGATAGATTGGAGAGAACAGATTTATATCAGTCATGTTGGAACATTCTAAAGAAATGAAGGTCTCAAAGTCATAACTTATATTTTTATACGTTCTTGAAAAGTCAAAATGTGTCACAATTGAAGGGGTGGAAACTGAATTATTAACATCATTATTCAAGAAAAGGCCACAAAAGATAGGATGCAAGAAGAACAAAAGAAACTCTTCTTTGATCCACCTCAGCCTCAGCGTCTGAGAGGGAAAGGCCATTTTTCATGATGAGGGAGACGTGTGGCGGATTTGAGAATTCAGTCTCCTTTTATGATAATTGCCTGGCTGGAATGTGTTATTCTGGGTAATGGTCCTGGGCTAAAGCAAGACCATCATTAGGAGAGGAAAGTGGTGTGCTGTTCAAACACACACACCATTTCCATTTAATTTTTCTTAAAGCAAACACAATTTTGTGATTATCTTTGAAGTATATTTTAATAGTAGACATTTATTTTTTTTAAAGAAAGGAAAAGGTGGAGTACTTTGAAAAGATGAGCTCCTGTCCCTAATGCTCAGCTGGGCGTGCTAACTGCTATCTGCTGTGACTTGAAATCTGACAGGTCAAGGCTGAAGTTCCCAGTCCAGAATCAACCTACCCTTAGTTCTTCACTCTGATCTAAACTTACTGGCCATTTCTGCACAGCCTCACGGAGACCCTCCCTTCAACAATTAAATTCCAATCAAGCCAGCATTCACTTGATTTTGTATACTTTGCAGAATAAACATTCCTCCAGGCATTCACTTAGATAATAAACAAAAGAGCAAAATAGGGTTTGTTCAAGGCATCAGTGATGTCTCACCTGAAACTGTCTTCACTTAAACCCTGGAAACAATACTTAGCAATCATCAAATGAATATCATTATTATGAAAATCACTTCATTGTTAAGTACGTGCCATTGATAGTAAAATAAAATTACTTACCTTTAGTTAAAAAGCAAAGTGTATAAATATGATTTTTTCCATATGATAATCAGCTACTTGGTATTTTTAATGACACAAAACCTCCTACTAACTTTGTAAAGTGTTGATATTTTAAAATGACTATTATGAAGCTTAAGGTATTTTGGTATGTAAACGTGACTAATTGTCCATTAATGAATGCTAGCTCCATTTGACAGCCAAGTAGAGAAAGAAAGCATTTACCGAAGGGAAACCAGCAGATATGTGGCAGAACCAAAATTAAAAATGCCCCAAACTCTGCCATCGAGTATGTATGCTTTAATCTTAACAGTGGCAAGTATTTATGAAAACATAAACACTGATGTTTGTAAACAGAATTGTTTTGACTCACAGAGAGATGTCACATTGTATAAAGAACTCCAGAACTGAATAATTCCTGTTTGATTCATCTACTTGGCAAACCAACCTTCATTTTGCTGGCTGAGTTTTCTTAAAAGGGAAAAATGCCTTTATTCATTACCCCAGGAATCCCCATTTCCCATTTCCTCTGAATGACACAGTTCAACGTTTAGCAAACGTTCATTGAACAGCAATTGGATTGGACACCGAGTAAGTGCTGAGAGCATAAGGAAACCTTAGGCGGTTAAGCCTCCTTAGGAGACAGTATGTTATTAACTATTAGTATAATAAATAGGTTACATAATTTCAGTTTGGAGATACAATTTTGCTTGGAGAGAGTCTTCACATGTGTGAGCTGTCCTCACGAATTAGGGATGGTTGTATAGAGTGTGAATACTACAAAACAAAGAGAGTGGCAAGTAACTGTAGACACCAGAGTGTGGTGGACAAATGAACTCATCATCCATATAGCTGATCCTCTGCTCAATCCTCCCCAAACCCCAGACGGCAGCAATGAAAATACTGAGTGAGCTACTTTAATGGTGCATGTGAGTCTACACATGATAGCAGACATCACAGGTTTCCTTCAGTGATCTACTTAACACTTTTAGCTTCACAATGAGTGATAACTCATCTAAAAAGAAGTCACTACAACAAAAATTGAAATTAATTCACTACCAATTTCTTCTATCAACTCCTAAAATAATGTTTACACTAGAATTTTTGTATGTGTTTATACACATGTTAAATAAACTTATAAAGTACAACATCGAATTCTCTACTGGAAAAAAAATGAGTATCAAGAAATTGCAGCTCATTGAGAAATAAACAAATGAATAAGTTGTTTATAAAAAGCAAAAGTTGATAATAAGAAGAATCTCATGGGATCCTTGGTAAAACACCCAGAGTGGAGAACAGTAAAAATAATTTTTTTCATCAAAAATTAACCTGGCAAGAAAATTGAATTTGTCCATTTCATTACTAATCATGAACGTTATTTCATGTCCATTTCATTACTAAACATGAAAGTCATTGCAATGACTCTGTTGACTGTATGTGCCTCAATAGCCATGGATGGCAAGATAGATGGGAGCCCAATGACAATGGATGGATGGATGATGGATGGATGATGGATGGATGATGGATGATGGATGATAGATAGATGGATGTATGGATAATGGATGTATGGATGATGGGTGAATGTATGGATGGATAAAATAATGAATAGACATGTTGATAGATGGATGCATAGATAAATACTTCAGAGATGAGTGGCAGAGATGGATGAATATATAAATGATAGATGAATGGATTAATCAATGATAGATGGACAAGTAGATAGGTAACTGAGAGATAGGTATATGGTTGGATGGATGGATGGATGGACTGATATATGGAAGGATGAAAAGTTGGACGGTGAATGGTTGATTGAACAGATGAATACAGGACAAATTCCCATGTGGACATAGGGCTAAACCATAAAAGACTGTAACTGCTAGAAACAGAAATCAGATCAGCTTGTATTTCTACCAGCTGTTAAGAGTTCACTGAGCATCTGAGAAAGTCACATGTCACATAGTGCAGTAGAAATACACAGGTAACAGGCCCACTGCTATCCTTCCATTTCCATGCTCTCATAGGTGAATGAGACAGGCATATAGAGGAGGTTTGTATAACAAGTGTGTGATGTAATAGAAAGAACATGAACTAGGAACTCCAATTCTGCCTGAAGACTATCAGAAGAATCTTTCTAGACAAAGTCATTCCTGACTGATACAGAGCATTCAACATAGTCGGAGAAGACATAAACCAGTACAATATGCTTCAATGGAACTACAAGAGTCTTCAGGGTGTAAACTGATCATAGAAATGGGTGGCATTCAGAAAATTCATGGTACTGGATCCCAGAGAGTATTTTATAGCTTGCCTGGAACCTTGGTCTATTAAACCTTGGGCACAGGCCAATCGTTGGGTTGCTTAGTACTTGGTAGTCAGGTGGGAGCTAGATGTGTGGTATGAGCCAGAGGTAGAGAAATAAAAGAAATGAGAACAAATCAAGTTGTCAGAAGAGAAGCCGGTCATGTGTGATAAGGTTAGGAGAACAGGGTAAGCCTGGACAATTCTCAGTTCTCTCTGCAGATAAAGAGAATACATATCAGGACACCATGTGGGTGCTTTGGTCTCCTTCCTTCTATTTTGGGAAGATGTTTTGCTTTGCTTTGCTTTAACTTGGGAATAATATCATATGTTTTATAGATAAAATTATGCACATGTAAGAAAATTAAGAATGAGGGTGAAGAGGAATGAGGCCTATGGAAGCTAGATGAGTCTTGGGTTGATGCTATCGCCTAGGAACATGGCCATCTATGAAAAGCCATCTCCCTACAATATGAGCTGGGTTCCTACAGCATCATTAACAATCATAGTGTTGCTTTGAGATTTATTTTAAGATTTGTGGAAGATTTTTTTCTAATTTGTAACAATCAAGCTTCCATTATTCTCTGATTGTTAGCATGTGATAAATTTAAGACAACTCAGAACATATTTCAAATTCCAATTAATATGCTTCAAAATAATGAATTCATATATTAATTATAATTATCCATAATTAGCTGATTAATTTCCAGATACAAGTACAGCAAAAGTCTTAGGATATAATTTAGCATATGATGATTTTTAAAGATGAAAAACTGGAGTGCTTGCTAACTTCTACTTATCATCCCTTGCGTCCTGTCTTATTGGTGTACCTTCAGCTCTGCCAGAGGAGATAATTAAGCTATTGATCTTCTGATGTATCTAGATTCAGGATTAAGCACCAACAACATAATCAACATCTCACTGTGAAGTACACTATGTAATGATCACATGTCCTTAGTATGTTAGAGACAGAGAGGACACAGAGTTTACAGTTGCAAATGATTGCTAGTATCTACTTTCTTTACATGAAATAGCACACAATTGTGATGGTGAATCTTGATGCAGCACTTGCCAGGTACCCTGAGATCTGGAGAAATTGTACATTTACCCCATAGCCATCACATGCTTTATGCCTTGTATCTGGAGACAGAGGGTCTGCCACACCCCTGGATTGAAAGACCCTTTAGGGAAGCATGTTTATACATTCATTTTCTTTCTCATAAGGGATCTGACAGACTGATGGGAATGGTAAGGATGGACTCATTGCATGATGCACTGATGAGGTTGATGTGAGGAATCAGAACAGCTGAAATTCATGCCTCTGTATTTCAATGTTCTTGACTTTACATTGTATTTTATGCTGAAAATTAAAATTGTACATTTATTCCACATCCAACAGAGAGCCTGGCTTACACAGCAAGGGAGATTTCAAAATGATCCTCCTCAAAAGAGGACCAAAAACTGATAGAAAATAAAATTTCTCCAAAATTCGATGAGGAAGAAACAGTTTCTTTATTATATTATCATTCACAGTTTACTGTGAAAGACAATTCTACTAGATACACAGTGACTAGATATTTAATGTGTAGCTAAGATAATTCTCTATCCAGTATAGGCCAGAAGCCAACAGGATGGACATCCCTGGTAGATGAAATGTGTCTGTGCCTTGCATTTAGAAAATATAGAAAATTTTTCTGAGTGAATCAATGCATGGATAAATGATCAAGTGATTTCACAAATGCATGAGTTTTCTATTGCCTCTATAAGAAATTATTATAGGCCGGGCAGTGGTGGCGCACGCCTTTAATCCCAGCACTCGGGAGGCAGAGGCAGGCGGATTTCTGAGTTCGAGGCCAGCCTGGTCTACAGAGTGAGTTCCAGGACAGCCAGGACTACACAGAGAAACCCTGTCTCGAAAAACCAAAAAAGAAAGAAAGAAAGAAAGAAAGAAAGAAAGAAAGAAAGAAAGAAGTTATTGTAGCTGTGGAAATAACAACACAGATGTACAGTCTCACAGCTTTATAGGTCATCAATCCCAAATGTGCCTACCATTCCCCCCACCACCCAAGGCAGAGAAACCACAGGCCCAGAAGTCGGGTCCTGGAGCCTCTGGTGCTGCAGGTCAGCCTCCCATAACAGGACAAGCAGTTACTCTGCTCCAGTTCTAAAATTAGGCATCAGGATGTACTCAAGTCCCCTTGGATTTTTTTCAGTATTTAGATAATGAGTTTTGAGTACCTAAATTTACAAGTTTTATTTTATTTATTTATGACCATTGCAGAAAGGGGAAATATACATTCGAAAGATCGTGTTTATAATGCTACATTATTTCTAATAGTTTTATAAACTAAATAAGTTTATATTACTCTCTCACACACACATGCATGTGCACACACATGCACACACAGATGCACAGGCACACATGCACACGCACATACACACACACTATCACTCATGAATATGCCCATATTGAGATAGAAGTATAAAATCTTAAAGTCAGAGATAAATCCCAGATGGATAATGGATCAATTAGAGAAAGAACAAGAAACCAAACTAATTTTGAGAGGATTTGAGCTAATGATGTTTTAGTTCATTTTTTTCCAACAGAACATGTAAGACACAGTTTCTTTCCCAGACTCAGAATTCTAAACACCAGCAAGCAGATGCCTGTCTGTAGCTGTTCTAAGTAAGAATATAGAGATCCTAAATTGGCTTTAACTGTGAGAATACCAAAAGCAAACCCAAAAGGAAATGTGTTCTAACTGAGATTTTACATTTGAAGAACAAGGTTAGGTGAATCCTTGGGTTTTTGCTTTCCACTACCACTTAGTGTGACATTAAGTGACAGCTCCCCAGTGTCCTCCAGAGCACATGCATCATCCTTCAAGGCTCCAGTGAAGTCAGGCCTGAGTGCCTGCAGTCAGAACTGAGCAATGCTCATCTAGTTCCCGGATGATCAGCTCTTAAACAAACATTTGTTTCTGTATCAGCCCTAATGACAACAACCCTGTATGCACCTGCCAACGGGTATTTGCGTTTTCAAAGAAATTACCCATTTAACCCCCTGAAGTTATTCCCAATAGTGGGAATCACACTGGTGAACTGGGCATTTTGAGGTGGGAGATTACCGGTTAGGAGGGAGGCTCCCTTGCCATCAGTCACCAGGGGCTGTCTTCTTCAGACTCTTTTGGCTCATGCCTCACATGTAAGGAGCAACTGCATTTATGTCCACTATTTTTTTTAATGAACTATATAATAACGCTAATGGGGTTAACTAGACAGGACAGATCTGTGCTTTGCTTGAAAATGATGGAATTTGTGCTCAGTTAAATTACATTTTTTAAAATTATTTTGAGATGTATTTAAAGTGTTCCTGAAAAGGAACTCTTTGACACATAAACCAGTAAACCCCCAACAAACAGACAGAACCTAGCATCTTTTTAGGTCACACTTTGTTTCTTAGATGTTTTAAAAAGACATTCTTAGTGATATTTCAGAAAAGCTTTGACTGACGAATGCTTCATGGACCCCTCACTTCAGTAGGGATCTGTACCGCTACACAGCCACACATGTGAGTGTGTGTGAGCATGGGTACATGGGAGCATGTCTTTGTTGTTATGTTACTTGTGTTATGGAGAATCTTTTATCCTGGGCCACCAGTGATAGTGACAACTTAACTGGGTCCTGTACTGTGACTGAACCTATCTTTGAATTTAGTTTCTACTGCCAGGTTGGAATGGGGGTCAATTTTACTTCCTACATCATACATGCTAGTGTGCAGTTCTTTTTTTTTTTTGGTTTTTTGAGACAGGGTTTCTCTGTGTAGCCCTTGCTCACTGGAATTCACTCTCTAGACCAGGCTGGCCTCGAACTCAGAAATCCACCTGCCTCTACCTCCTAAGTGCTGGGATTAAAGGCATGCACCACCGCTGCCCAGCTGCGGCTCTTGATTTATGTGTTTCTCTACCCTCTCTTCCATTTCAACCACCAAACCTGTTTGATTTCAGATTTCTCTCGGGTTTTAAAATGAGACTGTAATCAGATGGTCTTCTTATATGGTTTGTAGGTAAACAGGATAATTTGAGTGAGCTCACTATCCACACTAACACCTTCTCTTGAAAATCCTTAAGTTGAGACAAACAGTGTCTATTCATTACTGCTCACACAGTTAGCATCCTTGATTGTGCATTTATGATGTACTATGCATTGGGCTCTGTGATGGTTTGAATGAGAATGGCCCCATAGACTCATATTTTTGAGTACCTGGTTCCTAGTTGGTTGAACTGTTTGGGAAGGAAGGAATGGGAGATGCGGCCTTGCTGGAGAAAGGTGTATCACTTGGAGTTAAGTTTCAAGCTTTAAAAGCCCATGCCATCCCCAGTTGGCTCGTCCCCCCCCCCCCCCCCCCCCCCCCCCCCCCCGGCCGGGCTTGGTGCTTATGTCTCATGAAGTAAGCTCTCAGCTACTGCTCCAATGCCATGTCTGCCTGCTGCTGCCATGCTTCCTGCCATTATGGTTGTGGGTTGACCCTCTGAAACTATAAACCCACAATAAACTCTTATTTTCTTGGTCATGGTGTTTCTTTACAGCAATAGAAAAGCAACTAATACATACATCATTAAAAAAATAACCTAGAGTTATAATTGTGGATACAGGGATCTTCTTTTTATCATCTCATATGTAAAAATGGTGTTTGCTGCATTTATTAAGAATTGAAGAGGTGTAACCATAGGAGTGAAACACTTGGTAGAGAGCCTGTGGGAGTTGTTTGCTGCTCTGTGTCGTTTCAAACGCTTATAGTCTGATAGTCGTTGTTTCTTCTGAGTTTGATCAGGCAGAGAAAGCTGTGAAGAGGCCGTTTGTATTATATTACATACATGAGTCTGACCTGAAGTATACACAACCCTCATTTTCTGCTAAGGTATCCATTTGTGCTTTTCGCTGTCAGAAGACTAAAGTCGCTAGGTGGCGCCTCTGAGCTGCCTCGTAGCTGAAGACCACTACCGACCTTCCTGTGTAAATTCTGCTTTGCCTTTGGATCATGTAAGGCTCAGCTTCTGCAGGCACATTTCATCAACCTCTGATTTGCGCTAATTCTTTGAGCGAGGATCACTTCTATACATGTAATAGAGGCATACTGAAACTGTTCAAACTCCCTGACAAATGAAAACTGAAAATTCAGTCCTGGTTGTGGAGCCAGCTGCCCCACACAGTCTGTTTATATTTGCTATTTCATTTGATTTGGGCTTAGTGACATAGGATGATGCACTTAGGCAATACGGCGATTAATATTCTTAGTTGCCCAAAAGTTCTGAAGTCCTGGTGGTCACGTTTGGACTTCAGGCATGCCGGCCGTGACACATCCAAACTCACTAGAAGAAAGTGCGAAGCTCTTCTTTGTCAGCAAACCCCCTGTCCCCTGGGATGGAACCACAGCCTCATAAAGTGAAGTGAGAGGGTAGATGATCTCAAAGTTTGCTTTCAACTCTTAATTTCTGAGAGCCGTATAAACCAGGTGTAAAAGCTCTGTGGGCCTAAATCAGGTGTGAAATTGCCTCGGTATCCCTTATGAGCTTACTGAAATTGACTGTTTCCAGTCAGATGGTTGCAAAGTGCTTTGATACTTTAAGGAATTTGCATGGCATCTAGCATTTTAGAACGACACAAATATCTGAACCCCTCTCCCAATCAGAGGTCCTAGAAACCAAGCTCATGAGAGAAAGAAAAAAAAAAAAAAGAATTCTGCAAACCTCCATGCTTTGGGGCTGCTAACTAAAATGTCCACAAATGACAAATCACCGCTGTCTTTTAATCTGGCTTGCTTTCCAAAGCATGGGTCTCATGCACATGTCGACATTTGCAGTAAATCCATTTGAGCATGGACCAGTGAGTTCTTCAACTCTGGCCAGAGAATACTTCAACTTTGGCCAGTCTGGTGAGATGGCTGCAGAAGCCTGGTAAGAATGAAAGCTGCCTGGCTTATTCCTTCCATGGTCAGATCTGACCGCCTTCCCACTTCCCCATCTGTTCTCTGTTCTCCCTCCTGTCACACTTATGCGTGTGGCACCAGTGGGGAGCTGGTGATGAGCTAACTCCATAGTCTTCCACACACTTGGTTCCCACTGTAGAGGGTGCACATGGGAATGTTACCTCAATGGCCTAGACACTAACTGCCTCCAAGAGTGGGGAGCAGAGATTATATAACAAGCAAAAGGAGATCTAAAGCTTTGTCCCTTTGCAAGAAGTTCATGGCTCTTAACGTATCGAACTTAGGAGCATAGGACATGAACCCCTCACCTACAGGAATCGTGGACACTATAGTCCCTGAGGTCCTGTCCAGTAGAGATTTGTCCAGCAGAAAGACACAGGGAGTGATGGATTCTGGGATAAAACTAACTCAAGACTTAGCAAGAAACATTTGGTACTGAAAAAGATGTGGTGCTGAGATGGAATCAAGATCTGGGCTTTACTGTTTATTTAGGAAACACTGGGTGGCAGACATGCCAATGAGTAGCCTTTAGCTCTTTATCTCTGTTATCAGCCGTGACAACCTCATTGTGGGAATGTCTATCCTGATGGTAGAAGTAACTGAAGCTCATGCAGCTGCTTCTAGATGCACTTGGTGGAGCAGGCATTTGTCCCACCCCAGCTCCCAGGATCCTAAAGTCAAATATCTTTTACTAGATACTTAAGGAATCCTGCACCCTCAAATTCCCCCCCCCACACACACACACCCAGGAAGAAGCAAGCCTTTATAACACAGGTCTACATATGTGGTCCTGGGCCCTGGAGTTGTCAGACATTATTTTTAAAAGCAATGTGTGCATGCCTCATTGTGGAGGCATTGAAACAAGCAGTCCTCCCGGACTGTAGTGTCCATGATTCCTGTAGGTGAGGGGCTCCTGCCCATACTCCCTAGTTAGACACATTAAGAGCTGTGAACTTCTTGCAAAGGGATCCTTGCCTTAGATCCATTTTTGCTTATTGCTTATATTTCCATTTGAAGCTGACGTTGTGGTCAACTCTTCAGTAGACCAAACTTCTGTAAAACAGAATGAAAACCCACCTCAGTCTAAAACATCTGTGTTCACACCGACGCACCTTGAGAAACTATTGCTTCTCAACCAGAGATTTTAGACATTTAGAAAACAGCTCTGTTCTCTCTTTGTTGTATGTCCCTCATCCATTTTTTATTATCTCAACAGCATAAAATAAGCAGGTCCCTGGCCCCACGAAACTCAGACCATGTCCTAAATCCTGGCAGGTACACAGAGATGCTCACCATTATGTGAGCTTTTCCTTGTGACTCACATTCTTTCCTGGGCAATCCCCAGTAAACTGCATTTGCCTTGTTAAAGCAGAGACAGAAAATGACAGCATTCACAACGATTGCATAAAGTTTATAAAATAACAAAGAAAGTCTCTACAAAGCTCATTTGACTTCAGAGGGTCTAATTTGTATTTTTATTTTTAATTGAATCTATGAACTCGTTTGTCAAAATAAATTACTCTATGATATTTATTAGTATATAATATGTATGTAGTATTTCTTAACTGAGTTTAAATACATAAATACCTTGATTAATTTATTGATAATCAAGTGAAATGCTATCATCCCTATATTTATCCCCAGATCCTTATTTATGCAATTTTTACATTCATTTTCTCAATAGAGATAGTTTTACATCAGTAAAACTACATTTTAGCATAATTAAAAACTATTTTAACACTTGACTATACCCAAAAGAAAAACTGTTTGTATTTTGAAAGGAAAATTTCCATTTGGGTCTGAGAATAAAGAACAATAGTGAGACCTTAGCCAGCTATTACTGAGTTCCTCACTAGTTGTACATATCGCTTGCTTGCATCTAAAATTTCGATTATTCCAACTTTTTACACATTTCTAACAGTCTACCTATAGCAGCAGAATATAGTAGACTATAGTGTTATAATACAAACCATAATAATTTGGCCAGTTTAAGTTTGAATGCTCAGGAAAAAGGAAAAGCCTTATGATACTTTCTCACCATGTTGTAATTTGGCAGTGGTTTGATCAGCCTGTTTCCTCAGTGAAAAGGCAGCTGCTGATACTTCACAAGTGCAAGAATGTTAACACAGAGACTCAACATTCTGATACTTCGTAAATGTAACAGTGTTAGCACACTGACACTATTCTTTGATTCAGTTGCTGTCAATAGAAACATAACTTCAGTTTTATCAAATAATTTATTACAAACATCCAAGCATGAGTGACAAAAAAATACATTAAAAATATTACTTCGACTTAAACACTGGCTCGTCCAAGCTGCTGAATGCATACAACCTAAACTTTCCACTCTGTTGTATTGAACTTGCAATGAGCAATGAAAAGCAATGCACAGGCACAATTGTGAAACAAAGGCTGCAAGGCACATGGGGAATTAATATATTTCACATAGAAGCTTCTTTTCTAGAGTATTTTAATAAATAAGGCTTAGTTAATCAAATAGACTCTGGTGCCTGAAATTCTGTACCAATGTCTTAAAGGTACAAATTTTTCACCACAAAATAAAAAGACCTGGCAAACTTTCTTACATAGGATTCTCCAAGCTCACTGATGTGGCAAATATAAACTTCTTTTCTATTATATAATAGCCAGTTTTGCAGAAGTCAATGAGCTTGCTACATGTTGGGATTAACTATGCAGGTTTAAAAATGACTACAAAATAATCAAAATGTCTTCATTTTATTCCTTGCCCTTCAAGGCACACTTCAAGTTCATCCTTGCCTATATCAGTAATAATCATCTACCAGGTCCATACTTTGGTCCTAGACTCATTTTAACATTGTTGCAAAGTTTCGGAGAAACACAATAAATTATGTCTCTAGAAACAGCCCTAAGAAAATGAGTGCACAGAAACCTTCAAATACCCATAGTGTTTCTTTCCAGAAGATGTGACCTCTGCCTTAATAACCACAGTGTGGACCTAGGTATATATTCAAGTTTGTAATAAACCAGAAATTTAAATAAAATTGTCTTTCCCTAATCATTAACTATTTCAAATATTTCACGTTTGAAAGCAAAACAAAAGGGCCCTGGTGAGACATTCAGAGTGGTATCAAAGGGAGAAGATTATTACAGAAATGTCTCCCTTGTATTAGATCAAATAACTGATTTGGTCCTGCAGATCTTCTGTGTGTGTGCCAGGGGATGGACATTCTGTGTATGAATGTGATCATGAACATCCACATTCAGAGGGAAACCTAAGGTTATTGACCTTCACCTTTATGCTGTAGGGTCTCTGCTGCTGCACACAACAGGCCAGCTGGAGGCTCTTCTGTTCCTGCCTTTCATTTTTAATAGGTTCATGGTATTAGAGGCACTCCAGCCTCTTCATCTGGCTTTTATGTGGATTTTGGATATCTGAAGTCAGTCATCAGGGTTACACAGCCAGGACTTCTCCCAACTGAGCCCTAACTCCAGCCCATTAGAGTCTTTTGATGTGTTTGATTCTTGTTTTTTGGATTTACAGTTACAATTAAGACTCCAAAATACAGTTTTCAAGTTGAATCTTAATTCCATAAAGAGAACTGTATTATTTATGAATTCTGCAACCATTCATTTGATAAGGCTGTATGTAGGAACATGTTGGACAGTCATGGCCCATACACTAACCTGGAGTTTATTATGAAGAAATATTTTGATTCTTTTTGATTTGTTTCAGTAAAATACACCACATTCTTTGTTTTGTGGGCTATAACTTTTTTTCTCACTAGTGGCTGATGAGAGATAAGAAATCACCAAAATTGTATTTATGTACCTAAACATCTTGACTGACAGTGACTACAGCAAAGGCTGAGAGACATCACAGGTAGGTGGTGCTGTAATGTGGCTCTTACCACACTAGCACAGAGGTCTCCTGGGGAAACTTTGTGTTTTTCCTTCTGTGATGTGGCTTGTTGTAAATTTTCAAAATTACTGAGTCTAGATCCTTAAGCCGGTATTGAGATATAACTACCAAGCCCATTTCTGAAGAGAGATTTCAAAACTTAAAAACTGTAAACATGGGAGCTTGATGGATAATGTGCCTACTGCACCGGCATGAGAGTCAGGATTTGGTTCCCCAGCACCCATGTGAAAGCAAGGCATGGCCATGAGCTTCTAATGCAGCAATGGAAGGGCAGAGAACCACAGGATCTTTGAAGCTTACCAGTCTGTATGATCAAAAAGGCAAAATCCAGGTACAATGAGAGACTCTTTCCCATAAAATAAAAACAATAGAGGAAGACACCTGACATCCACCTATTCTCACACACACACACACACACACACACACACACACACGGTGGGGCAGGAAGAAATGGAGGGAGAGGGAATGGGGAGAGAGACAGAGAGACACAGAGAGAGACAGAGACAGAGAGAGACAGAGACAGAGACAGAGGCAGAGAAAGAATAATTGCCATACAGAAATGAAATAGGCTCAACAAAGTTGTGATTTTTAGTGACAATTCTGTTAGGCACCCAAGGAAACTTCATTTCTCCAACATAAACTCTTGTTTAAAACTAACATTGCTTAAGTTTTGCATGACAACAAAGAAAGTGAAAGAGGTTCAGACCCTGAGGTGTCTCTGGTCTCTTTGTCTACTCTGCTGCCTCAGGAGCAGCTGTCCGCCAAAGACATGTCACTAATAGGAGCTCAGTTGCCTTTGAAGTGACTTGGAGTACACCCTGTTACATCCAAATGACTAAAATAATGGAAGCCAAGAGACCTGGCAGGCAGCTGGGTAGAAGAACCCACAGCTCTCTCCACTGAGTGGTCTCATGGTTGAGGAATGAGCCCAAGGTCTCCTGTGATTACAGAAAATGAGCTCATGAGTGGCCATGAGTGAGCACACTGATTGGGCTTGGCACATTACATGATCAGCTACACATTAGCTTTTGGAAAGGAATGACCAGACTCATTGGGCAGCAGATACAGAAGTGGGGTCTCTGGCAGAGGACAGGTAGCCACAGCAGCTGGAGGAGTTGCATTCCCATAATTTACTGACTGGGAGAGCCAAGCCTGGACCTTTCATGGCTGTGTTTCCCACATCATTTTTGGCTAAATTGCAGGTGGGAATGGAAGACCTCAGCAGTCCCTCTTTAGGACAGCAGTAAAGCAAGGAGAATGCACATCTGCTCCAGGATGACTAGAAACCAGACCTGTCTGGTGATAGGATATTAATTTTCACTTCCTAAACTAATAGACCTGTCGAATAGTCTAACATACACTCTTCCTTGCTAGAACCTTTCTAAGCTGAAGGAAGTGCTAGCGTGTTTTACAAGGCTGTGAGTTTGAAGGCCACAAACTTCATCATATTCGGAACAGAGAATGACTGACCCCTCCCAAAGAAGGAGGCTTTGGAGTGAGGGCCACCTCCTGGCTGTTAGAGGCTATCATGTGCTTCTGCTCCTGTATTTTACCAGTTTGGTTTTACTGACAGCCTGTGCTCACGAGCAGCAAGTTTTAGCTTTACACATCATTGTCTCTGTGAGAGATGGAGGTTCAAGGTAGATACTTGGTTTCTTGACTAAGCCATGGACATATAGAGTCCAATACCCACCCATTTGACGTTAACAAATAGTAAAGGGTTCTCTGATGAGGACCTGGGAACATGAGATATTTCTTGGATCTGCACATCACCTTCCCCCTAAACAGCATGTGCTTACACCTAAACATTTTAAAATTCTATTCTATCCCTTATCTAGCATTTTACAACCTACAGCTTATAAGCTATAAGGAGAAGAACATGAGTTCTTAAAGGCCCAAATTTAGAGAAACAACAAATCAATTTTAGCCCAGGAATCAACTTCACTGACAGTGATTTATTCCTAAGAATAGATTTAAAAACATGTTGCCAAAAAATAAAAATAAAAAATTGCAGTTCTAGAAAAATAGAATGACATTGTTCCTTTTTAAAACCAATGCAGAAACGGTACTATTTTCAAATAGATGTATAATGCATATGATACTATTTTGGAAGACTGAGAAGGTGAAACCACAAAGATGGCCGACAGTTCTTGTAGTATTCACACAGCTTCTATGGTCAGAAAACTTCTCTCTCTCTCTCTCTCTCTCTCTCTCTCTCTCTCTCTCTCTCTCGTGTGTGTGTGTGTGTCCCATAAACAGGGATGAGGCAGCTCCATTGGTTCATTGGCACCTATCAGCCCCCAGTTTGAAGACCCAGCAGATATCACTTCAGCTGGCAGTTTCAGTATTAAAAGGTTTTTCTCACCATTTCTTGCTAGCATAGGATGTCAGCATCATGGGAACCAGACACATCATACTTTGGTTTTCTAATTCCTTAAAGTCGGCGCTAAAGAAAAACCAGATTAAGCACATGGAGTCTTGACGCATTGTTTTGATCGAATCTCTTCTCTAGCGTTAGGAATAGATGTTAGCAAAGTCTCAGGCAGTTTAAGGAGCTGCGAAGGAAGGTACGATGTAGAGTTTCTGCAAAGTGAGACTCACACACTGGTTCCACTGACAGGATGTCATAAGACTCTGGTGGTAGATAATGAATTCATGCCTTGTTACTGCACATCTCCCTGTCATATGAACAGAGCAGAAGGTAATCAAATATTCATCTATTAAAGAACTATCCCAATTTAGGGTCTTTCAGGGATGCCTGCTTCAGATGTTTTTCTTTGTTGAAAGCATGACACTTAGATTAAAAAGAATGCAGACATAACCATATCCCAAGCCACAAAAAAAATACTATGAATCCAAATAATCTCTTCATCATCTATGAAAAAGTCAAAGAAACTCCAAGAAGGCAGGATATATTTTTCAAGGAAGGATGTCAGCCTTTGGTCCAAGTGTAACCTCATTTTTTCCATCTCCTCCCTCATCTGCCAACTGCTATTACCTTGAAGCCAAATCCAGACTTTTATGCATTTTTGATCTGAAAACTATCTTCCCAATCTGGTCCCAGCTCTGTGTGCACCTACCTCTGGCCTCTAGCCTCTCACAGGCTGGTCCCAGCTCTGTGAGAACCCACCTCTGGCCTCTAGCCTC
>JADRCH010000011.1:20812017-20859611 GCA_019843965.1 Rhynchomys soricoides
TCCCACCTCTGTGAGAACCCACCTCTGGCCTCTAGCCTCTCAGGCTGGTCCAAGCTCGGTGTGAACACCTCTAGCCTTAGCCTCTTTCCTCCTTCCATATCCTGTGCTCTGTCTCTGCACTGCTCATCTCATACTTTTCATCTCATGCTTTTCTCTTACTCTGTTTTAGAATGTGTCATATAACTTAGAATTGTTCCTTGCTTTCAAACAGAGTCCAGCTACCTGGTGGCATCTTTGATAGCAAAAGAAGTAGGAAAAATTATAATTACAAGGCTAACTACCAATCTTAAACCACAAATTATCAGTATTCTCCTAGTCACCTACAACTGTAAGATGTGGAAGAAGAGAGCTCTACTTTCTAAGCGTAACGCCTCTGGAATAATTTTATGTCCCATGCACACAAGTGACAAAGCAATGCTCACCTATATCCATTGGGTGTTCATTCCTGGAAGCTTGAGCTCAGGGAATGTTGGCAGAACAACTGGCTGTCTTATTTAAAATGGTCTTCTCAGGAATATGACTAAAGATGTCAATATGATGTGTCTTTTTCACAAACACAGCTGGATACATAGGCTCACATAATACATGTATGTAATGTATGTATGTAATGGTGGAGAAGGAGCCTGAGACCACACTGTGTTTACAGCCAGGAAGGGATGCTGGTTCTCACCTCCCTTTTTTCTTTGTACTTAGTCTTGGACTCTAGACCATGGTACAGTGCTGCTCACAGTTAGGATAGGTTTTTCCACAAATGACTACCTAGAAACTCCCTCTCAGACATGTCCTCAGGCTTGTTTCCATGGTGATTTTAAACCCTGTCAAGTTGATAACCAAGGTCAGTCATAAAACTCCTGACCTTGGGAATTAGTAGATTATGGTTTTTCCATTTTACTAAATTTAAACTTTTTCTGGTCCTTTGTTGTAATTTCTACTTAATAACGTACCTTCAATGACCTGCATCAGCAGCAGGCTTGTGGTATTTAATAAGATGAGTATAGTTATTCATTTTTGATAACATAGATAATGTAGGTATTTAATATGAATAATATAAGAAGGAAGATTCAATGTTTAAAGTAGGATTGTGTATCAATATTGTAAGTTTGGACAATTGCTACCTATGCCATGCGAAGTCCTGGTCCTAAGTCTTCCTACACTCCAGATGCATAGCATAAGCTTCTCTTTCCATTTATTACAGAGCAAAGATGCAGAAGAGGAGGTACCAGAGTTAGTGTCCTGGATTTATACTGAGTCTTAATTTCACATGGCCCATGTGGCTGCCTTTGAATCTCCACCCACTCATAAAGGCCAGCCTTCATCCATAAATTTTTTACAAGGTCAAAGCTGATACAGCTGGGTGCTCATTGAAAGCCACATGCTAGCATGGTGGATAAAGACCCTGATAAAGACACTATTAAAGACAGCAGCTGGGTTTCTCTTGGGGTGAAGCCAAGGTCCTCTCCTCAACCTCTCAAGTGAGACTGTAAAGGAAAACAAAAGTGACGACTGTGGGAAGAGAAGGCAGCTCAGATGCTCTGCTTGGGATGTGAGGGAATAGGTCAAAGGAGAAGCCTAGAGATGTTCCAACCCCTGGCAAGATGCTTAAGGAAGAGACTATAAACTCAGCTAGCACAGGCACAGAGGCTGGGTGCCTTAGGAAGTCAAGTGAGGCTCAGGCAAAATACTTTTGCTTAAGAGAAATAAAAACTGGAAATAATTCAGATTGTTGAGCTTGAGAGATGCATAGAATAACAAGGGTTTGTGTAAAGAATCTGGAAGTGCCCTCAGCTGCAAATACCTTTCCCTGCTGAGCCATCATCATGGCAGCTCCATAGATGCCACATCTTAAACAGTGCTGGCAATTATTAAGTACCAACAGGGAGGCAATCCACATACTGAGATCTAAAATCCATTATCATGGGGCTGGAGAGCTGGCCAATAGGTGGAAGTGTTTGCCCTACGAGTATCAGGACCTTAGTTCAAATCCCTGGGCCCATGTAAGAACTCAAATTAGAGCACGATCACTACAAAATTGCTCAGGTCTCCAAAGCAGAAAGAGATGATTTACAGGGCACTGGGGCTGCAAGCTGCTAGTTCTGTGGTGGCAGGTACCATGATGGACCAGGAAGGACCCCATTCTACAGTACCAGTTTCCCACCATGCAACCCAGTGCATTCCTTGGCCAACAACAGGATGCTCCAGGATTCAGAAATGTCATCATTAAAACTCTTTTCTCTAGAAAAACCCTGCCTTAATTTGAATCTTGAGACATCAAAAAGTAACTAGCCTTATGAACCCAGCATTATCACATGCCTATGAGTACACAGCACCTGCCTCCCTGTCTTTTATGTCCAGAGTTTGAATCTTATATGAACTTCTAATTTGTGGAGCATCAACCATGCCCAGAAACATGACTGCAAGGAAATAAGGAAATGCTATTTTTTTAAAAAAAATTCCTGTGACTGAGGCACAAGGAAAACTTCAGAAATGTTAGATAATATGTCAAATAAGCTAACATGTATGTGCTGCACCTTAAGTGTGAATGTATTTCATCAAAATGCTTATTTCAAGTGCCAAGAATGGAGAAACAGTCACTAAGAATTTACATTCTCATGAAGAATGTACATGAATGAATACAGTCTCCTGAGTCCCAGGGAACGTTCCCTTTGCTTAAAAGGGAAACCTTTACTCATTCTCACCACAGTGCATTTCCTAATGTGTGCTGGGTGTGTATAGTTCACAACAAAGTACTCGGACTTCAGTTTCTGATTCAAACTTTGCCATTCATAAACCCATAATACTCACTCTTCAGCTCATTGTTTTCATTTGAGTCAGTTTGGCTGAAGTGACAGAAATGGGGACAGTGGGAAATGGTGTGTGAACACACAGATGCCTGAAAGCCAAGCATGTAGGGTAAATAACAGCTCAAGAGTTTAGCATGACGATGTGACAAAGGCTCTGGAAACAAAATGACCAAAGAAGCTGCAGGAAGCAAAACACAGGTGAAGAGACAGCCTACAGGTACCTGGAGACTGCAGGTACCACACCAGTTCCTCTGCCTGGGTGGCATTGTGAGGAAAGAGGACAAAGTTGTTTCTACCCTAAAGGAGAAGAGAACTTATCTGACGCCTTGTGGTATCAAACAAGGAATGGGTATGTCATTCAGCTTCCTGTTTCTCTTAGTTAGAGTTTTATTACTGTGTTGAGACATCATGACCACAGCAACTTTTATATACGACAACATTTAATGGGGCCTGTCTTACAATTCAGAGGTTCAGTCCATTATTTCCGTGGTGAGAAGCATGGCATCATACAGGCTGGCATGGTGCTAGAAACAGCTGAAAGTTATACATCTTGATCTGCAGACAGCAAAGAGACATTGTCCCACTAGGCATAGCTTAAGCATATGAGACCTCAAAGCACTTCTCCACAGTGACACACTCTCTCTAACAAGGCCACACCTACTCCAACGAGGTCGCACCTCCTCATAGAGTCATTCCCTTAGGGTCAAGCATTCAAACACAAACCTATGGGGCCATTCCTATCAAACCACCACACTGATGGTGTGACAAACGCCCCAGAGAAGCAACTGGAAAGAGGATGACTCGGTTCCTTTGTTCCTGGCTTCAGAGGTTTCACTCCACAGTCACCTGGCTCCATTGATTTGGGCCTAGCAAAAGGGAGTGCATCACAGAAGGGTACACAGGACCCTGCTCAGCCCATGGCAGCCCAGAAGCAACATGAGAGGGAAGAAGCTAGGACAAAGTACAGCCCCCACATCACATCTGTAAGACTTAGACCCCTCAAGTAGGTTCCACTCAAGTGTATTCATTATGTCCCAGCAGCAAATCAATTAAAAACCACCCAGAGACCAGCCATGCATGGTTTCAGCATCCCCATGACTCACTCACTTCCCCTCAGCCTCAGCTAAGCACAGCTATTCTTCCTAAAACTATAATTTATTCTTATTACTTGAGAAACTTGATACTTGAGGGGAATCATTTATTTTCAGTGACTTTAAAAATATAAGAGTATTACTATATTGTTAATCCCCTGTGTTGGCTTATGGTTGTTTCTGGGGGCTTCAAAAAATATAAGAGTTAGTAAATTTGTTTTTATATTTAGCATTTATGACACAAAACAAATGTTGAAGTGCCTCTTTGTGTCTCAACAGGCCTTAGACACTATCCCATGTGAATCAAGTCTTGTTCTTATGATAGATTGTCAGGATGATCCCAGTGTTCCAGAGTCTGAGGTAGGGGGACCACAAGATTGAGGCCCACCAGACTTGAACACACAGCAAGACACTGTTGTAAAAACAAAGCAGCATTTTAGCTGTGAAACTGACTGACTTGCCAGGGGCTAGTAACCCCCTAGCACCTTAGGGTATGTTTGACTTGAATGTCTCTTCCTTTGACAATGTGCTTTCCACCATCACAACTGTGGGTCAAGAAGTTAGGACAGGTTACACACCCCAACCCTTCATGTTCTTTCCACATCAGAAGACATGAGGTAGGTTCCTTCACTGTGGATTGATAGAAGGTATATAAACTCTGAAAAATACATAACCACTTTCCCAAACATTATAGGTGAGTCATTGGGTCTAAATAGGATAGGTTTGTTCTGTTATACTCAGCCCCTCATGTGAGTTTGAGAAAGAGATTTTTTTTTAAATTTTCATATTTTATTTACATTTCAAATGTTTCAGATCTCCCCTTTGGAACCTCCCCATTCCCTCCGCCTTCCCCCTGCCAATATGGGGATATTCTCCAACCCACCCTCCCACCCACCCACCCACTCTGGTCTTTCCTCCTTGTCATTCTCCTATATTGGGGGATCTAACACCCTCAGGCCCAAGGGCCTCCTCCCCCGACGGATAACAAGACCCTCCTCTGCCGCATTTGTGGCCAGCACCATGGGTCTCTCCATGTGTATTCTTTAGTTGGTGGATCAGTCTCCAGAAGTATCAGAGGTCAGGCCAGTTGCCACTGTTGCTACCTCCCTGGGGATGCACACTCCCTCAGCTCATTCAGTCCTGTCTCCAAGCCCTCCATTTGGGACCTCACACTCAGAAAACTACTGCTGCTGCGAAGTGACTCTTGGGTATTTCAAACATTTGGGCTAATAACCTCTTAACAGTGAGTACATACCATGTTCATTCTTTTGTGACTGTGTTACCTTGCTCAGGATGATATTTTTAAGATCCATCCATTTGTCTACGAATTTCATGAAGTCATTGTTTTTAATAGCTGAGTAGTATTCCATTGTGTAAATGTACCACATTTTCTGTATCCATTCCTCTGTTGAGGGACATCTGGGTTGTTTCCAGCTTCTGGCTATTATAAATATGGCTGCTATGAACATTGTGGAACATGTGTCTTTATTACATGTTGGAGCATCTTCTGGGTATATGCCCAGGAGTGGAATAGCTGGGTACTCAGGTAGTATTATGTTCATTTTCCTGAAGGTCCACCAAACTGATTTCCAGAAAGGTTGTATCATCTTGCATTCCCACCAGCAATGGAGGAGTGTTCCTTTTTCTCCACATCCTCGCCAACATCTGCTGTCACCTGAGTTTTTGATCTCAGCCATTCTGACTGGTGTGAGGTGAAATCTCAGGGTTGTTTTGATTTGCATTTCCCTGATGACTAAGGATGCTGAACATTTCTTTAGGTGCTTCGCAGCCATTCGAGTTTCCTCAGTTGAGAATTCTCTGTTTAGCTCTCTTCCCCATTTTTTGATAGGGTTATTTGGATCTCTGGCATCTAGCTTCTTGAGTTCTTTGTATACACTGGATATTAGCCCTCTATCAGATGTAGGATTGGTAAAGATCTTTTCCCAGTCTGTTGGTTGCTGTTTTGCACTATTCACAGTGTCCTTTGCCTTACAGAAGCTTTGTAATTTTATGAGGTCCCATCTGTCAATTCTTGATCTTAGAGCACAAGCCATTGGTGTTCTGTTCAAAAACAATTCCCCTGTGCCCAAGTGTTCGAGATTCTTCCCCACTTTCTCTTCTATTAGATTCAGTGTATCTGGTTTTATGTGAAGGTCCTTGATCCACTTGGACTTGAGCTTTGTGCAGGGAGATAGGAATGGATCAATTCACAATCTTCTACATGTAGACCGCCAGTTGATCCAGCACCATTTGTTGAAGATGCTGGTTTTTTTCCACTGTATGGTTTTAGCTCCTTTGTTGAAGATCAAGTGACCATATGTGTGTGGGTTCATTTCTGGGTCTTCGATTCTATTCCATTGATCTACCTGCCTGTCACTGTACCAATACCATGCAGTTTTTATCACTACTGTTCTGTAGTACAGCTTGAGGTCAACCAGGAAAATGTGGACCTGGTCACAGTGGAAGCAAGAATCACTTTGAGTTTCATTTTTCCCATTAGCTGTATTTTTCTGAGTATTAGTATCTCTGAATGTCTCCCTCTGAGAAGGGAGTTGAACTAGAAGACTGAGGTTTATGAGACCTGCCAACTCTCTCTCAGCTGCAACACTGTGGGAGATTATCAATACCCATGGATAAAAACAAATAACACATTCCTACAGGGTAAACCCACACTGAGAATCCAGCAATAAATTGTTGTCTTGAACACTTTAGCTGCACACACTTTCTGGTAATATCCATTATACTAAAGGCCATTTGTAAGGTTTCCTGATCTTGATTTATTCCAGTCTGGGATTGCTTTCTGAAGGGATAATCTCATTTATGATATTGCCTTTTTAAGATGGAGCAAGCATTATAAAGAAAGATAAATTTATACCGCCAACTAAATGCAAATGATCGCTATTTTGAGAAAAGCATTTCAAGGCTCTCTGTTATACAGAGCTGTGGAGATTCTAGTATATCTAAGGGTTATAGACAATAGCCATGAATAAAATAGGTTGCCACTGGGGTGTGAAAAACAAAACACTGTATGAAGGGCAAATTATACCTAAATTATTCTAGAAGTTAATACTTGGCTCATATTTTATCCATGTGCCCCCCAAAAGTCATGTTTAGAAGGTTCAAATCACCATGGAAATCAGCACCCCACTCCAATGTGGGAACAAGAGGCAGGGTAGATGCTTCATACTAGAAAACTGAAGAGTTCACAGTCAAGGGTCAGTGTACAAAGTCATCATCTGGAGGGTACAGGAAGAGTTGACCTCTTGAGAAGAGAAGAAAAGAGAAGAGAGGAGAGGAGGGGTCGGGAGGGGAGAGGAGGTAAGGAGGATGGGTGGGGAAGGGAAGGAGGAAGCAAAGGAAAGGAAAAGGAAAACTCTCATGATTTCCAACACCTGCCAACAGTTTCTAGAGAGTATGAATTACAATCTATAATTTTCTGGGTTTTTTCTTTTACTACAAAGAAGTTAAAATTATGGTGAACAAAGTCCTACATGAAAGTGGCATTTGAAAGCATCGTTACAGAAATTACTGTTGAAGATGAAGCAGTTTATCTGTTAACCTTCCGAGGCAGACACAGTTGGCTACCTAACACAGACAGTGGCTATTGTTGCTGAACCCAGATGGTGGCATTGTCATCACAGCCCATCCCTTTCCCTCAGAGAACATTCATTCCTCCTAGCCTAGTAATTCTTGTCAAACCACCCTAGGTAACAATTCACCCTGAAGATGAAGAGACAAGCCACAATAATTTTGAGGTGGAGTCCAGTCCTCTGTGGAGGCTAATGCTCTCTGTGGCTTCTGTTATCTATGTGAACTATCAGTCTGATGCCTCTTGACTGGGTCTCAGACCACTGCTGTGATGTACCTGAAGCCTGTACCTAGTTTTAAACCCTACATTTGTCACCGTACTCCTGCCTCACTTGTCCCCATAACTGCTCACTTCACTTGGAACAGAGGCCAGAGGCCTTGCAATAGTCACAACATATCCTGTGGATGCTTTGCTCTCTCTCCCTTGCCTGCTGCCTCAAGCTCAGAGTAGCCTCTGCACAGATCTAAGTCTCTATGTCTCTGCTATGTGGCTTTCCATGTTCAGTAGCCTACCTATAGCCTACAGCTCATAGCCAAGGCTTTGCACAGCTTCTGTGTATTTCTTCAAGACTTTGCATGCATTACCCTTTTGGGTATGGCATAACATCAGACCATTCCTCCAAAAGCATGACTTCTATCAACACCCCCTCATCAATCCTTCTACTTAAGGTTTAGAAAACATGTATATCAAAAGATTTTCATTTATAGTAAGCAACCTCAAAACACCCTTCAAGAGTAAAAAGAAATCCCTTTATGAAAAACTAAAAATTAAAAATAGAAAATCAAACATAAAAATATCCAAGGCTTATCATTCGGTTCTCAGATTTGTTTAAAATAGTGATTTTTAATTTTTGCTTGACAGGTATTTTTTTTAATCATAAAAGGCATGAGGAACATGGTAACTTTCTTTCTGTGCTGTTTCTTACTACCTAGCTTTTTTTTATATTGTGCTTAGAAAGATGATCTATGTAGGTATTTTCCTTCCTATTTTAAAAATTAAGGTGCTGATATTGAATGGGTGTTATTTCTGACCTGAGATTGGCTGTTGACACTGGGTCTCAGGGCTTCAAGATCTGACAAGCCCCCCAAAAGTAGGAGCAGAGAGAAAATAAACCTCTGGGAGTAAAACAGGAGAAACATGAAGGAAAGCCTCCTGCACTGTAAGCCGAAGGCACGAAGGCACGAAAATGGCTTCTGCCTTCTGAGTTGCTAAGAGCCCTGTCTTCACCAGAGGAACAATAGAAATGAAGAGGCCAGCAAGTTGAAGCCCACTTAAAACAGGCTCTCACACAAACAATCAGTGCCTGAGTGGGTATCAAGAGAATGTTTATTAAACATGGGCAATGTCTATACCGGTAGAAACGCCTGGACTAGTTACACCAACAATGCTCTGATCAGCTCAAAGTGCTACCTCATTTGACTCAATCATTCTGGATGATGCTACTGTGAAGAAAAAGACACGAAGAAAGAAGCCTCCCCTGACAAACATTCAGGGTGGGTGAACAGACACAGCAGAAGGGCAGCAGTCACATAAATAACGGTTATAGCAGAAGGAAAGATGTCCATTGTTAAAGAGTTTGTCTCTGAAAGCTGCTGACCACACTTTCTTTCAGGCAGAAGTGCAGGTGCTGAACCCCCAACTCTATGCCCAGACTCTCAGCGTTGCTGGAAAAAGGCAGAGCAGGACCACATGGGAGGTTTGCCTTTATCATCACTCTGAGGTTCCACTGACACTGGCTGGAAACAAGTCCCCCACCTGTCTGCCTCACACTCTATCTGGACTAGCTCTGCTGTTTGTCTAGGCTTTATTTTGTTTTAAGACATGGTGTAATGTAGACCAGACTGGCCTCAAACTCACTATGCAGCCAAGGGCGACCTTGAATTTCTGATCCACCTGCCTCCATCTCAGAGGATTGCAGGGTGTACCACCATGCCTGGCTTGTGTGGACTGGAGATTGTACCAGGGCTTGGTCAAGGCTTGGCAAGCATTCTGCCAACTGTTGGCAAGCACTCTGCTAACTGAGCTAAAGCTTATGTCCACCTCCTCGGTAGAGAAAGGTTTAAGAATTCATACCTCATTGAGTTATGAAACAGAATTTGGTGCATGAAATAACCACACAGAATAATTACCAGGAAGATTATCTTTTAATAAACTTTGCCCATTTTATTACATGAAATTAAGGAACTGAGCTTTGATGGAAAGAGTCTGATGTGAAAGGACATACCAACCACATCCTTTTCCTAATAAATGACTTTTAAGTGTGATATCTGACCTCTGTGAGCACCTGTTTCGTTCACGAGCATCTAGGAATAACATTCCCATTTTTAGCACTCCCAAAGGTACCCAAACTATTGCCAGTGTGAGCAGGATTCCTGGTTTTGTTTGTTTGGGAAATTTTTTTGTGGGAGGGGGTGAGGAGTGCATTGTGTGGGGGGTGTTTGTTTTATCTTATTTGTTTGTTTTTCTGTTTTGGCTTGTTTTGTGTTGAGACAGAGTCTCTATGTAGTACTGATTGGCCTGGAGCTCTTAGAGATCCCCCTGCTTCTAAGAGTGGGTGTTTTACTGTCTAGGCCACAACTCCATTCATTTATTTAGCAATCAGGCACTGTCCCCACCTGTGCCAAACTCAATGGAAGCTTTGATAATAGTGGCGAATGTCTGGGGCCCTCACTAGCTCCATTGAGATTACCGGACAATGAAAAGTACCACATTCAGACTGAAGAGCAGGCACTTTTGTAAAGAACGGAGGAGGGGCAAATAAGAGGTGATGGGAGGGGCAAATAAGAGCAATGGACAGGTATCATTTTTACCCATTTTGCTTAATTGTTATTATAAACCTTGTTAATGCACCTAAGTTTCCAGAATCCAAAACACAGAGGCAACAAGGTGTGGTGGGCAAACAGACAAAGGAATCACAAGGCATACACTAAGCAGGGTCATTCACCTGAAGCTGTGTACCCTGGTGGGTATGAAATGAAACAGTCAATGTGATCTCCCTCTTTTCCGGTGTCACTGAAGTAGAGACAGAAGGTGGTAATGGACCTGGAAGAGCTTCGCAAATGCCCACAATGCTGCAGTTGATGGGGAGGTCCTGGCCTTCCATTGCAGGGCTACAGCAATTGTTTCCAGATAGGCAGTAGAGGCTTGTGGAGAAACGGTGAAGGTGTGAGAAGGCATGTATAAAAACTCATGGTTGGATTAATATACCATGATGGACCTATGCACTGATGCACTACACTGTAACCCGTAAATATCCACAATTATTAGATTGCAGACATTTAAAAAAAAAAAAGCCTATCAATTTGTTAAAAGAGTAAAAGCTGGATGTGATGGAACAGGATTATAATCCCAGAACTCTGATGCAGATACAAGAGGAGCAGACATTCAGAGTTATCCTAGCTCATACAGTACTATGTGCTATGTAAGTGCCTATCACACAAAAACTAAAAACATCCAGCAGTGGTGGTATACCCCTTTAATTCAGCACTGGGAGCAGGAAACAGTAGGATCGTTGGGAGTTTGAGGCTAATCTGGTCTTCACAGTGAGTTCTATCCCAGACAGGGCTCATGATGAGACCCCAATTCAAAACAAATACATAAATAAATAATCAAAGGGAAGGAAGAGTAAGGAACAATGCTGGATGAATCCCAGACACGCAGCGGGTGTTAGCTGTAATCACTGTCAGTCAGAATGTGGCCAGTGTGCTAGCTCAGTCATCTAAAAGGTGTTCCAGTCAATCTTGTTATTTTCAGGCAATTTTAATTACCCAGTTTTGACCATTTCAAGAGGTTGAGGATGTTTACAAGTGAGTCCTTCTGGAACCTTCTATATCCAACTTAACTCTACATGAGCCATGTACACTTACAAATGTGTACACTGTACCAAGCAAGGCACTGAGACTTTAATAAGCACAGACCCACTGTAGACAGCAAAGCCAGAGGCAAGATTAAATGCATGTGAACACCATAAAAGATTCCCTACCAACCAGAGTCTGGTTTTCTTCTAAGTGGGAGGATACAGAATGTTCAGGGTATATGCAAATCCTGTAAATAAAGCTTGCTTACAGTTGCTTAAGCCATCACTCAACCTCAGCAAGATTGATGTGGAAACAGTCCCTCTTTGAGCATGTGTTTATCTTAATTGCCATCAGCATGCAGGGTTGGGTGTCAGAAAGACCTAATAAAAATGAATAAATAATGCCTAGATTCCTATTAAATATTTAGTCTGCCTCGAAGACAAACAAGCAAGTGAGATCCACTTTGATAATAGCTTTGTTCTCCAGATTGGTCCTGCTGGATGGGAATACTTCTGGGTTATGTCCAGCCATTATTGGTAAAGTGCCAGTGACCACTTTGATTTTCTGCTTGTTAACTGCTTACCACATCCAAAGGAAATAAAAGGGTTGCAGGGATGCAAACTGACCCAGTTCCTTCCTATACATCCTTCCAGCATGAGATCTGTTTCCAAATAAGTGAAAAACCCTGGGCAAAGGAGCTCAGGACTGAGATAGCCACAAAGATCTCCTCCACAAGGCCAGGCTAACTAAACATGTCCAATGCAATGGTGGATATCGGTGTATCCATGGATGCTGTAGATGGTAGTGAGTCAGTATCTCTGCAGACACTCCATGGATGTGCATTATTTTTCTCCAGGCTAAAAAGGGACCTCATGGGCCAGATCATGACATGCCCTAAACATAATGCTACAACTTCTGGGCTTTGCCTCACACTGGGGATCTGGAAAGATGTCTGTCAGGGGAAAACATGCATGGACTCTTCAGTCTGTGGATGGCCAGGTGCAGTAGCTTGATGATACATGTATAAAAGTGTACACTCACATCCTGGCTGCAGTAATTTTTATAGCAAAGGGAACCAATAGAGGGACTGTTGGTTTCTAGAACAAAGCAAAATGGGACAGAGGGAAAAAGCATGTATTTATCTTGTGAGACCCTGTGAAGGCTGCAATTCAGCAGCGAGGATCTTGAAAGTGCTGTGGATTTCACTTCTCACACCCTTGGGCTCCCTACAGGTGTTGATCTTTACCTATGTGGATTCCAAAGGGAACAGTCTATAAATATAATCATTATCTGACCACAGGGATGACTCCCAAGTCTTTCTCTAAGATGTCTGTGACAAGTGTCAAAATATATACAGGAAACAAAGACAAGGGAGGCTCCAGTCACCCACAGGGAAACAAAAGGACTAGCAGAAAGCTCTGGAAGTCCATTGAGGGCTCAGCCTCCTGCTAGCCCTGTTTTCCCCAAGGCTCATTACCACCAACTCCAACAATTACACCGAAGTGACCAGACACCTGGATTCTATACACAGGACTGAGTAAGAGGTGGGAGGGAGCTTTGCCAAGTGCAGGGAGGGTGTTAGCTTCAGGCAATGGCAGTGGAGGCGGGGCAGAAGCATGACTCTGAAGGAGGCAGTAGCTAACCTGCCTTCAGCGCTCTGCAGTCTCCAGGGAGACAATTAAGGCAGTGTCACCAGCCCCTGTGAAAGGCGAAAAATAGCTTTTCATACCCAGTTGTCAAGGACCCTGATGAACAGAAGTACCTGCCAAGTTCTCTGCCCTAAAGATAGGATTTTCAGTGAATACCAACAATATTTACTGCAAAACCACACAAAACAGAGTCTTTGCAATGTCCTCTAGTTACGGACATCAGCATCACTGAGCAGGACTGCCTGAGTTAATATTTCTTAAACTGAACAGGTCAAGCATTTTTTTAGTACATGGGCTGTTCACCAAAAGCTTGGCTAAAATTAAAATGGATACGTCTCAAGTTAGTACAGAGAAACTCACTACTTATAGAAAAACCCAGTGAGATGAATTCTTCTTGTCCCAGACATGAGCAGAAACTATGGATTTTTTACCTGAACAACATTTGAGGGTCTCTAATGGACCCTTAATTCTGGCAACTCATTAAATGCCTTCATAGGACTAGAACCTGTGTCAGTAGGTACAGCTAATGGACATACAGGGCTGGAGAGAGAGTTCTACAGTAGAGTGTGCTGGCTGCTCTTCCAGAGGGCTGGGATTCTGTTCCCAGGACCTACTTTGGACAGATCAACCCCTATAACTCCAGTTGTGAGTGATTTGGTGCCCTCTTCTGGCCTTTGCTGCCACCTCCATTCACATACCCACTCACAAACACATGAGTTGAAAAACACAATTTAATCTCTAAGGTCAGTCTAAGGAAGGGCAGCAGGCTACATCTAGGGAAACACCATGGGTGAGTCTCCTGCTGTTTTCTCCACCTGGAGCTGTGCCCAATGTCATCTTCCTAGCCCACCTAGGAAGTTGTGCCAACCCTGGAGGCTCACTAGACCTTGATGACTTCATACTTCACCAAGTAGCCTCATACCTGTCAGCATGGTTGACCTATTTCTGGCTTTCAGGGATTCATGCAGATACATTGTAACCCAAAACTTCTCCCAAAATGATATGATTGCCATACTTGAAAGCTTACAGACCACATATGGCTAAAGACATTGGCCAACCCAACATCTCTTGGTATCTCCTAGTATAACAGTAGCTTTATATTTTTTCTTGAATTTTAATTTCTAGCATCAGAATTGGCATCTAAGAGTAGAAGAGACAGATGTGTGTGAAGATGGAATGCTCCTATCTGTACAGACTTCAGGACACTCTTCACATCCTCTTCCTGCCACTCAAATAAAAACCAGTACCGACCGTTATAACTGTTTTCAAGGTAGACCAGGTTATACAAGGAAGAATTTGTAAAAGTTTATTTTTTTTTAAAGTGTGGTCTTCCCTCCCCTTTTGTCTTAGTAACTATTCTGTTGCCGTGAAGAGACACCATGACCAACGTATCTTATAAAAGGAAGCATTTTATTAGGGGGCTTGCTTACAGTTTCAAAGGATTAGTCCATGGTAGTCATGGCAGGAAGCATGGTAGCAGGTAGGCATGGCTCTGCAGCAGTGCTTGAGTGCTTAGATCTAGTCTGAAACTTGCAGACATAGAGAGAGAGACTGGGGCTAATGTGGGATTTTGAAACCTCAGAGCCTACCCTACTCTTAACCCCCAGTGATATAACTCCTCCAGAAAGACCATGCTTCCTAATAGTTCCCAGTTTTACTCCCTTGCAACTGAGCATTCAAATATATAAACTTATGGAGGCCATTCTCATTCAAACTACCTCATTCTACCTCTTGGTCCCCATAGGCTTGTAGCCATATCCCAGTGCAAAATGAGTTCAGTCCAACTTCAAAACTCATCATAGTCCTTTAGTCTCCATGCCATCTAAAAGTCCGAAGTGCAAGGTGTCTTCTGAGACTCAAGGAAATCTCTTAACATTAATCCCCTATAAAATCAAAATCAAAAAGTAGATCACATACGTCCAACATACAATGGCACAGAATGTACATTGTCATCTTAAAAGGAAGGAGAGGAAGGGAAGGGAACATACTGGGCCAAAGCAAGATTGAAATCTATCTGGACAAACTTCAGACTCTACATCTACATGTCTAATGTCAAAGCACTGTTCAGATCTCTCACTACTACAAGCTTTGCAACACACTTGACTCTCTTGGGATGGTTCCATGCCCGGTAACCTTGGCTCTGGCATGTCCAACATCTCAAGATTCTCTCATCTAGGCTTCACCTTTAGAGCTTCATGCAATGGCCTCTCCAGACCTCCATGCAGAGACTCCCCTATCACATGCATGGCCTCGGTGGCTCTTAGGTCACAGCCCCTCTCCAATATAGTCCTTGATGAAGCCAGAAGTACTTGACAGGAGCTGCCAGTTTCTTTTGCCTGCTGAGCTGGAACCTGGACCACTCCTTGAATTGTATTTACATAAGCTTGCTTTACTGTTTAGGCCTAGGAAATCCCTCAGGCCTGTCCTTTCACAGGTTTCAGGATGAGCTGGGTGGAGTCTTGTCCTGAGGTTACCATTCTCTTTATTTCATTCTACATCAGATGTTTTAACTGTATGTCTCTTTGAGCACAAAACTTGGCTCCAACATTACATTACTTGACCTCCTTTTCTCCTCAAACTGTACATTTTGTATTTCTCTTTGTCCTGCTTGCTCCTTTATATTGTAGATCTGTATAAGAGTGATCGCTGATAGCCATATTACACTTCAGTACTAGGCTGTCTTGAAATGACCTCTGCCAATGACATTAATATAAAATTCTTCAATTTAGCCTCAGGCAGATTTTTAGGACAAGAGAGAAAGCAAACCACATTATTTACTAAAATACTACAAGAATTATCTCTACCTCAGTCATTATTGTTCCCCTAGCTGGAATCAATAGTCCACATTACTCTCAACACTACTGTCTTCCAAGCTTTTACTAGGATGGCCCATTAGACACCATGTAAAGCATTGACCACCTTCCTAGTCTGAAGTTCCCAAGTCCACGTTCCATCAACAAGCAGTGTTGTCAGGCCTGACACAGCAATCTGGTACCAAGTTTGTCTTTCTTACCATTCCATTGCTATGAGGAGACACAATGATTGTGGCAACTTATTAAAGAAAATATTTAATAGGGGCTTCTTACAGTTTCAGAGGGTTAGTTCAGTGACTACCGGTAGAGGGGTGTGTGATGGCAGGCAGGCTTGCATGGTGCTGGAGCAGTAGCTGAGAACTTAAATGATAAAACAACCATGAAATCGAGAGTTAGTGAAGGGAAGAAAGGAGGGAGGGAGAGAGAGAAAGAGAGAGAGAACTAGCTCTAGCTGGGAATGCTGTGGTCTTTGGAAGTATCAAAGCCTATCCCCAGTGACACACCCCACTTCCTATCCTTCCCAAATAGTTTCACCAACTGGGGACCAAGCACACAAACATGAATTTATGGAACCCATTCTGATTTAAACCATTACACCTTTCTTGATCCTCCCATTTCTAATGTCATGACTTACACCACATAAACATAAATACACTCATGCACAGTGTATGCTCATAAATGAGTAGGTGTTCAGATACACTAATATACTCCTATCTTGCTATTGTTTGACTTCCATGATTTTATGTAATAGTTTACTTTGGTAAATATCAACAATAATTAATATCTGCCCATGTGTGGTATTTTGAATAAAAATAGTCCCCATATGATCATAGAGAATGGCCTATATTTAAAAGAATTAGGACATGTGGCCCTGTTGGATAGGATGGGGACTTACTGGAGGAAGTGTGTCACTGGGGGGTGGGCTTTGAGGTTTCAGAATAGCTCAAGCCAGGCCTAGTGGATCACTGTCCCATTCTGCTGCCTACCAATCTGGATGTAGGACTCTCAGCTACCTCTCCAACATCATGTCTGCCTGCATGCCTCCATGCTTCCCTCCATGATGATAGATAATGTACTAAACCTCTGAACTATAAGATGGCCCCAGTTAAATGTTTTCCTTTATAAGAAGTTGCTGTGGCAAAGGTGATTTTTCACAGCAATAAAACCACAACTAAGACACTGAGAAAAATTATTTAGGTTTATATATTCCAAAATCAGGTATCTTTAACTCTAATTGTGGAGGTCTCAGGTTCATGTTGCTAATTCTTCTTATTTCCTTTTTTTCCTGGAGAGGATTTGTTAAAAGACTCAAACTTGGACTATTTTCCAAGCATTACTTTGTGACATTGTTTGTTTTTATCTTATTTTAGGGAAGTCCTATCACCTAGAGGTTTAAGTTACCTTTCTAAATAGTTAATATTATCCATAGAAAGTGGGAAATGCATGTGTAATTTTTTGTTTTGTTTTTTAAAATATTGTGTTATTCTATCACCTAGAGAGATATAAGGATAAGTGATAAATCCAAGTTTACACCAGCCATAGCTATGGACTATTGCTGCTGACTGTGTTTGCTTCCAATCCCCCCCCCCCCCCCCCCGCCACCCGAGGATCAGAGTCTCTACTCTGCTTCTCTTTGATCTATTTCTACACTGAATTTAGGGGGCTTATCCCCACAGTGTTTCTTCACCTGAAGATATGTAATGGAAGATACTGTGTTTGAAATTTTTATGAAGTGTTTTTCTTTCTCTTTACCTGACCTTTGTTAAATTTCTAATGTTTCTTTTTGTAAACTATTTCTCTGCTGACTTAGAAGATGTGTATTTCATATTTCTGTTCATTAATTATATTCTCATGCACTTTAGCATCAGATTTAACTAGGGATTGCTTAACAAAGCTTAATGTATTTAATACTGTGTATTTATTCAGAGAACAATCACCTCTCTTACTGTCAGACATTCACAGGCATTTGTACGCTGCTTTGAGTTTTTATTTTATTTTGTCTAAATAAGCACACACACACACACACACACACACACACACACACACACACGTGTCACTGTGTGGATAATTGCCACAAAGGGAGCATGGAGCTGAAAGGACAACTCTCAGCAATCTGTTCTCTCCTTCCATCATGTGGGATCGAACTCAGGTCTACCCAGTGCTTCTTGCCTGGGCCAATCACCTCTCTTATTCCATTCAAATTTGCAAGCACTTTAAGGATGTTCTGACAGGAGTGGGGATGAAAACACTGCTTTCAAAATGAACTTATGAATCAGCTCTTAAATTTTGGCCAATTCTCATTAACTAATTATCATCACCAGTGTCTCAGGGTAGAAGCTGAGTGTGCTGCAAATGAGTGCAAAGTGGGTGTGGGCCGTACAGTCAAAAGGAGGACAAGAAAACAGAGGACTCAGCTTCAGAGTGGACTGGAGGCTGATGGGAGAAGACACACGCAGGGTGGGAAGAGGGGCTAGACATGCAATAAAAGCAAATTTCATTTGATGGGTTCCATGAAAATATATACTTAATATCTAATTTTTAAAAAGAGAAAAACATCTGCCTTGTGCATACAGTAATTGCTGGTTGATTTAGCCCAACTGGCATAAAATATCTAAAGCTTTTGAACACTGAAATTAAAGCATTTTTAGATCTTCAGTTTTATCTTGTATACACTAATTTAGAAGATGTCCAATCTCTATGTCTTTCTCAACCAGTCCCTCAGTTGTCCTTTATGAGATGCCTGATAACCTCTGACCATATTCCAGGCTGTGAATTTTCTGCTGGGTTTTGCAGTGGGTTTAGAGTGTCTGATGAGGGCTTGTTTCTTCTCTTTAGATAATTCTAATTCTACTTTTTGCTACTTGCCCAGCCACCTGTTCCCCTGTAGATACTAAATCCAACTGAAGGATTTTTCTCTTCTCAGAAAGTTAAACATCTGTTAATGAAAAATAACCAGAAGTGAGGTGCTTATTAGAATTTAATTAGAGCACAAATTGTGTTTTTTAAGTAGTTTCCACTGTGGTTCTGGTTACGAACAGTGGTGGGCTCTGTTTTACAAATTCTAACTTTATGCCTGTGAAGCAACCAAATTATCTTAATGGGTGTCCGGATGACAAATTAGACAAATGCCTTCCCCCGAGTCATTTTCTGATAAAGACACATCGCTTAGTTGCAAAATGACAAACTATGTGTTCAAGTGACAAATCTTTTAATTAAAATTTACAAGCGGTTAAATGCTGTTTGACCCAAACAGAGGCTGTTATCATGAATCACTTTGAGAGGACATTGGGCCTTTCAGGAGAATCGATCGTGATGGCCACAGCCTCCCCAGCGCTGTGCAGTCCCCTTCTTTAGACCCATCTTTGGGTTCACAGCAGCTTTTACCTGGTTCAAAAGAGCTTCAATCTAGTTGAAAAGAATTTAAGAGTTCCAGCGAGTCTTTAAACTCTATTCAGCTTCATGAATATTTAATGTCACGTTCAGTGTTCAAGCAAAATGTTCTTCCATCTTAAGAGAAAATAGCTAAACTTTTGATGAGTTATGGTTTTTACTGCATATGCAATCATCTTTCATGAGAAGGCCGGGTAGGTTTTATTGTTTGAGAATAAGGGTGGCCATTGCATTTACTCACCAATACAGTAAATGTAAAATTGCTTAACTAACATGCTTTATTATTTATGCTGGCAACCACATAATGTGAGGGTAGTTTCATAAAAAATATAAATTAGAGAAATCTCACGTGCCACAGGCTGTGGATCTGTTTTATGGCTCTGACTTAGCTGGTGTCCTTCGGCTTCAGTGTTTATAGCAACACAGGGGAAACAGCTCAGCACCCCCGCAGACTGAATTACACACACACACACACACACACACACACACACACACACACACACCATCTCCTGTGGATACTTTTCATCCTGGCTTTCTTCTTTTTTATTATTTTTAAATTTTTTTCTGACACTTTATTTACATTTCAAATGTTTCCCCCTTTCCAGATCTCCCCTTTGGAACCTCCCTATTCCCTCCCCCTGCCTCTATGGGAGTATTCCCCCATCCATCCACCCATCCACTTTTGTCTTCCCTCCTTGGCATTCTCCTATACTGGGGCATTTAACACCCTCAGGCCCAAGGGCCTCTCCTCCCCCTGATAGCTAACAAGACCCTCCTCTGCCAGGTATGTGGCCAGAACCATGGGTCCCTCCATGTGTATTTTTTGGTTGGTGAGCATTGGGAAGTCAGGCCAGTGGACACTGTTGCTCCCTCCATGGGGCTGCAAACTCCTTCAGTACCTTCTGCAACTCCTCCATCTGGGACCTCATGCTCAGCCCAATGGTTGCTGTGAAGTGACTCTTGGGTATTCCGAACTTTTGGGCTAATAACCACTTATCAGCGAGTACATACTGTGTTCATGCTTTTGTGACTGAGTTACCTCGCTCAGGATGATATTTTCAAGTTCCATCCATTTGCCTAAGAATTTCATGAATTCATTGTTTTAATAGCTAAGTAGTATTCCATTGTGTAAATGGACCACATTTTCTGTATCCATTCCTCTGTTGAAGGACATCTGGGTTGTTTCCAGTTTCTGGCTATTATAAATGTGGCTGCTATGAACATAGTGGAACATGTGTCTTTATTACATGTTGGAGCATCTTCTGGGTATATGCCCAGGAGTGGTATAGAGGTATAGTGGTCTTCAGGTAGTATTATGTTCATTTTTCTTAAGGTCCACCAAACTGATTTCCAGAGAGGTTGTATCAGCTTGCATTCCCACCAGCAATGGAGGAGGGTTCTTCTTTCTCCACATCTGCTGTCACCTGAGTTTTTGATCTAAGCCATTCTGACTGGTGTGAGGTGGAATCTCAGGGTTGTTTTGATTTGCATTTCCCTGATGACTAAGGATGTTGAACATTGCTTTAGGTGCTTCTCAGCCATTCAAGTTTCCTCAGTTGAGAATTCTCTGTTTAGCTCACTTCCCCATTTTTTGGCTTTCTTCTTAATGCTACTTTTCCATGTCAGGGCTGACTCTGTCTTAGAATAATCTTTGCTTGGTTTTGGTATCAATACTATATGCACTGCACAAACCCACAGGCAGATGCACACACTGACACGGGGTAAAAATGATAAATATGATAAAGATAAAATTTTAAGACACATAAAAAGACTCATCTAAAATATATTCAACCTCTCCTCTCTTGTTATATAGAAAAGACAACAAAGCTACCAGGTCACTCAAAGTTGTTAAGATTATAATTATATGATATTATTTCATAGCCTATTTTGGCTTTTAAAAACAACCTTGAGTTTTTAATCTTCCAATATGTTAAAAGGCATGATAACTAAGCATGCTGAAAGACTCATGGTTTAATAGAATATTGTAACAATGTATTACAGTATGCTATGCAACTCCATTTAACAAGTAAAAAGCCAATGAACTTGATTTACAAGGACAGCAATGGTGACCACAACTCAAATATGCTATAAAAAGCCTGAGTACACACTGGAGATCCCTTGGGCCATACTGCAATGATGTTGACAAGCAATTTGCTTCAAACAGGAAAATATTTTATAAATGGTCAAACCCCACAAACTGATTCTTAGTTGAGATTCATGGTTCAGCCAATGGTTTAGCCATCCTTTCCAGGATCTTTGAAAGACTGCAGCTTCTAATTATCTACACTCCTCACAAATATTTGTCAAAATGAAAATGAGAAGAATTCTACCAAATTAAAGTAATTAGTTTACTTGTTACATTTTTCTCATAATTAAAAAAACAAAAGAAAAAGACTTACTTTCTAAAGCATGAGGGACTTGCCTACCGGTTGCTCCTGAGGCATCTCTGTCACATGAAGTTCACAATGATGGCCGATGGACCTCAGAGTGCCCAGGTCTTATCTTGTGCCCAGTTTTCAGTTTAGCCACTTGGCACCTTCCTCATTAACAGGCAGATACAGACAGGTCCCCTCAGACCATAGCAGGTTTGGGAGCCCTCCGTGGATTCTTACTAAGTTTGTCTGTGACAGCCTCTGTCTGTGTCCCAAATGCCTCACTTATGAAAACACATAGGGCAATCCATTTTACTTTCCTTTCAAGTATTAATTTGTAGGATGTCATTGACTATGTATTTATAGTGTGCCTGCATAAATAGTGAAAATAAACCATCACACACACACACACACACACACACACACACACACACACACAATCCCCATTATCCCAAAACTGGGTACAGAGAGAAAGGCTGAGCTCACTCTATCTACCATGTACAAAGCCAGAGTTAGATCCCTAATACCACATAAACCAAGTGTGGCATTGCAATCTCATACTTCCAGCATGAAAGAGATATATTTCATTTATTCCCACTGTAGCAGCTTCACTTTGACTTGAATGTTTTAGATTGATTTCCTCATGCTAAGGGGCCTCTGAAGAGTAAGAAGGGTGTGTGTCTATGGCCATACCCAGCAGCCAACTCAGAGGAAATCCAGGTTCTTCATATGCTGATTCAGCCTCCAAAAGACAGGCCTTTTCATCCTAAAACCTGTCTTCTCCAGTCAGTCCAGGGTGGAGCATGCAGCTTCCCAGGCCATCTGAAGAGGATTTGACCCTGTTAGATTAGAAGATTAGACACAACACACAGTGTGTCAGTGATGTTCTGCCTTCTCTGGGAAATACAGCTTGCCAGAGTCCTTTAGCTGAGCCAGTTCACTTACTCAAGCCTAGAATTGATTAGCCACCACCAGCAGCAGCACCCCTGCCAAGGTCATCTCTGACAACTTTGGTGTCTTGAGGGGACTCATAGCCACTTCATCAAACACACTCCCTGGTATGACAAAAAATTTGGCTACAGCAACAGGTTGATGAGCCTCGTGGCTGGGTAAGCAGCCCTAGACCACCGTCCCCAACAGGAACAGAGAAAGAGAGAGGTCCTTGACTGCTGAGGAGTTCTTGTCTCAATCTCATTTCCCCTCAAAGTTTCTGTCCCAGACCCCCAGACCGCCAGAAGAAGGGAAAGGGCTTGGGGGGACTTACTCTCCTCAATGCCGTCAAGAAAGTTTACTACACCCACCAAAACTAGGAAAAAAAGGAAGAGAAGGAGAAGGAAAGAGGTAGAGAAGGAAAAGGAGGAGGAAGAGAAGGAAGAGGATGGGAAGGATGAGGAAGAGGGGAGTAGTATGGTGAGTGGGGACAGGAATGGAAATGCAGAAAGTGCTGTCAACTAGGCACTCTGGTTGCAGTTCCAGAATACGATGGTATCCTGTGTCGCTGGCTAGGGCCTCCAGGCACAAGGAATATGACTCTCAGGGGGACTCAGGGAAAGGCTGCCTGGGTGACAGCATTGAAGCAAATGAAGCAAGAAAGCAACCCTGAAGCTAGATTAAGCATTTGTGGTTATTCTTAGGTGAGGTCCATGGGTAGAAAAGTCCTCTGTTCTGTGGGCTGCTAAAGCCACATCTGCAAAAGTGTGAAACTTATAAAAGAAACTGAAGCTTCTCCAGTCTCAGATTAGCTTGTGGTCTACAGGGAGGATGTGTTGCTGCTGTCTTTAGATGGGCTCAGAGAAGACTTCATAGTCTCAAGGATTTCAGAGCTTATGTTTAGAGCTAAGATGTCAGGTTTTAGGATTAAAAAAAAAAAATCATCCTCAAGTTGTGGTGATGTTTTCAGGACAATGACTCAAAGATGAAGTAAGCAGAGCTTACTTAAAGTTTTTACTTAAAGATGGAACCAAAACAGTAAGAAGCAAACAGGTCAAAAAAGAAAATGTTCAGAACTGATAAGGAACTTGAGGCTTGAAGTCTGTAAGTTGGTTTGACGTTTGTGTGTCAGGGGAAGGCTTTGAGTAATGGGGTGACTTGTTCCAAGCGGCAGAGAAAAGATAATTCTGTCGGAGACACATGGGGCTGACGGACACTGGGAGATACTGAAGCATGATAAAGAGAAGAAAAGTCGTTCAAGTAACAAATGACCAAGTTCTGGGCCCAATATAATTCTATGACAAAGATGTGTTTGATTAACATTTGAAAATGGCCCTGGGGAAATATGTCTCTTAACCAGAAGTAAGGTGGGGCCTCTCCTTCAAGGCTTCTTTGCTTGGTGATTGTTCCCTGTACCCCATGCTCCATACCCTGAGGTAGAAACTGGGACCCCAAATCCCAACTCCATGGCACTTCTGGCTTCCATGTGCTCAGAGCCACATCAAAACTGAGCAACAAGAAGACAATCCAAATAACAACATATAGATCACAGCAATAAGATTTGCTGAACAAAATAAATATTTAATGAGCACCTGTTTCTAGAATGCTCTGATGTGATAGATTTTGGGGCTTATCACTAAACATGTAAGCCAGTTACCATTATCAAAGAACCTGAAAGCCTCCAAGACATGAATGAATTAAAACAAGACAAAATAAAATGTAGAGGCTAAGGGTCTGTGCAGATAACTTGGGGACTCAGAGCATTTACAGGATGCAAAGGCTTCTGGGAATAGTCAGGCCTCCAGCTGGCCACTGTGTTGGAGCCGTTGGGTTCCCATCATTTGAGACATTAAGGCACCAGAACCAGAAATAAGCCAGAGCTCTTTAGAGTAGACTGGTAGGACAAGGGCAGGATAGTAGCTCTGTAGTCTGCACATTGGACAGCATTGTTTGTATGTTTGGTGATGATGTAGATTACCTAAACATCTATTTTCCTATTATAAAGAAAAAAGCATATTCAGTTCCACACATTTACTTGGGGGATTAAAAATTAGTTGCCTAGCATGATTGCTTAGCAGATAAAGATGTTTATAGCCCAAGTTTCATGAGTTTGATTGACATGGTAGAAGGAGAGAATAGACTGGCCATTGTCCCCCCATCTCTGAAATATTCACTCCACTGCATCAGCAATACAAGAACATGCTAAGAGTTCTCTGGATATGAACATGAGCCCTATCTCTCTGTCCTCCTTTTCCAGTGCCCTAGAACCATGTCTATATTCTATGAATATAATGAACATGTATGTGAAGAGGTTTAAAACGAGTCTGGATGTCAAAAGTAGGAAAGGAGGGGGAAAGGTAGGTGTTTCTTAGTCGTTCTATTGCAAAGAGACATCACAGCTAAGGCAACTCTTATAAAAGAAAATGTTTAATTGGGACTTTGGTTACAGTTTTAGAGGGTTGGTTCGTGATCATCATGGTGGGAAGCAGACAGACATGGCATGGGAACAGCTGAAAGCTTTACATCTGAATCAACCAGAACACAGAGATACAGAGACTGAGACTGGTATGAGCTTTTGAAACCTCAAAGACCACTCCTAGTGACACACCTCCTCCAACAAGGCCACACCTCCTAATCCTTCCCAAATAGTCCCATACCCTGGTAACTAAGCATTCAAAGATTTGAGCCTATGAGCATCATTTTCATTCAAACCACCATAGAAAGGAAGAGAGGAATTCTCCAAAGCCTTAGGCAATCAAGTGTTTCCCTCAGAGCAGCAAGGCAAAGAGCAACACATTTCTTTGCCCATGTCTGAGTGGGTCTCCAGCACAGGTAATTTTCATGATGCTTTTGATAATTCCTAGGCAACCTGTATCTGGTCAGTCCTGTCTATACATCTATAGGTTTGTAATTCTGACCTCACTGTCATTTCTAACAAGCAACATACAAGACATTAACACCAAAGCAGTGAAGCTCATGTAAGTGGACCAAAGTTCTGTGTGTTTGAGTTTGTAAGTCACAAAACATGGAAAGAAGAAACCAAAATAAATGAATGGTTCTAACAGTACTAAATCATAAACTAGAGATTTTAAGTTGACAGCATGAAAAATTGAAGCCAAAAGGAGCAGGGTCAGATAAAACCACCAACTGTAGAGCCAAAACTTGACAAAAAATCCCTCACCACATGCTAAGCAATTGTTCCTGGTGGAACAAGCTCTTCCTCCTTTCCATCATTCAATTGATACAGCTGAAAGGGTTAAAAGTAAGATTATAGGACAGTGAGATTTTAGTCTTGAGGCTGGAGATATGGCTTAGTGGTTAAGAACACTGACTAGTCTTCCAGAGATCCTGAGTTCAATTCTCGGCAACCACACGGTGGCTCACAACCATCTGTAATGGAATCCGATGCCCTCTTCTAGTGTGTCTAAAGACAGTGACAGTGTACTTGCATAAAACAAAAAATATAAATCTGTAAAAAAATATATTCTTTTAATCTCTGCACTATTGCTGCTTTGGGTTGAAAATTGAATTTCTCCTGTCATCATGGAGAGGATTGAAAAGAAAGGAACTAAAAGGAAAGAAACTGGATAGCAACTCTGACTCTGTCCCTGGTAGGCATTGCATTGCCCTTGCCTGCCTCTGTAACCATTCCCAGACTCTGACTTTATCTGCCTTGCTGAGCTGGATGACAAGGCTACCTGGCAAAAGAGGGAGGGATGCCACCCAACTCCAGGCTAGAAAGAGAAAGCCCCCAGGGTCTGTTGGGTGTTTTGTAAAAACCTCCTTGTATTATACATATATAATATATATAATACATATGCTTATATTACATATATACATAATTATATATAATTTTAAAGACTAATTTTTTAGACAACAAGCATATTTGTCCATATTTATACAGTTAGTATGTGATGAAAGTCAATATGGAAGATAGGATTTTCCTTAAGGGCCCTCTTTGCAGCAGAACATTTGGATGCTACTTTTGTAGTACAGAGGGAATGCAAAAGAAAGCTCATAAGGACAGCTGAGCATCTGAGTGAATGAAGCATAGAAATCTTATCCCACAACGTGGTCAGAGCACACACGGTCCTAAGAGAGCAGAACCATGAATCTATCAAGAATTCTTAGAAACATGACCACACAAGGAAGGCTCAGGAAATAGAGCAATTTAAATCACCATCTCATGCTGATGAATAGAGCCACTGCTGGGAGAGTGGAGAGGAAGTTGGGGCCACAATGGTCTTGAGATATAGAGAAAGAACATCTTTAGGATTAAGTAAATCTATGGGATCATAAATAAGAAAGTGAGCTGTGAATTAAGCCTCAGGAGAGAGAGTCCAGGGCACTTGTGGTTTGCAGTAACATCTGCAGCAGAGCTCCTGGCTGAAGGTGGGAAGAAGGGCCCAGCTCTGGTTTCTAGCCGCCTGGCTGCTGCTAGCTGGTTTTGAGCTGTTCCTCTCATACTCCCCTGTTGCAGGACAGAAGGTTCTGTGATGTAAAGTACCTTGCAAGTCAGTTTGAATCCCTACCCACCCCTGACACCCTGACCCCCAGTTGTATTGATAAAGTGACTGACATTCTTCCAGGGCCTTCGCCAACCAGTAAAGACAAGATGATGTGTTTGCTTTGTGTGTGCGTTTGTGTATGGCTTTTCCATTTCTTCTCCATCCAGGTATAAACATGTCAATATTGTCTTCTCGTGAAATGAAATGCAAACTCCCTTGTACCATGAGGTTTGGGTGGCATTTGACACTAGATTGACTGGTTTGGGGTAAAAATAGCACATTCTTCACAGGGCCTGAGATAGGATGATTTCAAAGTCTGTGTCTAAATTGAAGCTTAAGGTGTTGAGATGGCTCATCAGTTAGGATAACTCGCTATTATTTCAGAGGACTGAGTTCAGTTCCCAGTATCCACATCATATGGTTTATGAGCATGTACATCCCAGTTCCAGGGGATCAAATGTTACCTTTTCTAACCTCATATGCACATACAGATAAATAAATACACATGATAATAAAAACATTAGCTATTGTGGAAATTCCAGCTGTGTAACCCAGTTCCAAGTCTGTGCAGTACAGCACCCAGACACCTCTCTGTCTGCCCATGGTGGCAGCTCACAAAGACTATAAAGATGCCGTAGAACTGTTAAAGGGGGAATTAGAAATTATTCTGTATCTATTAAGCCAGGCTATAAACCCAAGCCTGTACCACCTGCCCCTACGTGTGTAATGGCCTCCATAGGTCATATTGTCACCAGGCTGCTGTACTTTCAAAAGCTATTGAGATACTTGGGGTGTGAAAGGTGCCATATAAAACTGAATTTAATTCTGCACTCTTCCAGTAATTTGCCTCATAAATACTTCTTGAACTGGTGAAATACTTTCGATTATAGAAATAAAACTTATGTATTCACAACTTATGTGTTATTTCATCTTCTTGGAAGTCAAAGGACTCTTCCTGTGTTTGGGATACCCAAATAAATCTGCTGCAGATATTTTTATAACGGCTGTTAACACAAGTGACATTGGACACAGAGCTAGTTCTGTTACCTATTGTGTTTCTCTTGTAATTTTTTTATGTAGACTCCCTAGTCATTTTGAATAAATGGGATAAATTTTTCATCATTAATAATTCTTTCTTTCTGCCTAAAATATCATAATTTAATCCACAAACCAGGATATACTTATGTGGGGGCATGATCAGGAAAGGTTTCTGAATTTCATCAAGGAGAAAATGTGACTGCACCCTCCTACCTGGTCCTGAGGAAGGAGCATGGCTCTGACAACCACTCAAGTCTGTATCTTCATAGCATGGTCTTCTCTGAACATTTTAAACAGCTCATTTGGCATCCCTCAGTGCAAACCCTGCTGGGTCCAGCACATTCACTGGAATTCTTTGGTACTTAAGTTACAAGAGTTAGAAACTACTTCTAAACATAATTATGATGTACATCACTATTTTTTAGGTTTTATTAGTTCTTTGAAATTTTTGAGTTTTGTTTTGTTTTGTTTTTGTTTTTCAAGACAGGGTTTCTCTGTGTAGCTCTGGCTGTCCTGGAACTCACTCTGTAGACCAGGCTGGCCTCGACCTCAGAAATCCGCCTGTCTCTGCCTCCCAAGTGAAAATTTTGAGTTTTACACAATGTGTTTTAAACATATTTACCTTCCACAGCTCTTCCCAGATCCAGCCCCTCTTCCAGACTCATCCAAGTTTATATCCTTCTATAAAGAAGTCCCTTCAAGACCAACTCATGCTGCTCAAATATTCTTATCTCCCACTGGATCCAGACTGATGTACCCAAGGGCTGTACTCTTAGAAAAAACTGACTTGCCCTTTCTCTGACAGCTAACAATTGTCCAAAACTCCATGGCTAGGGGTAGAATTTGGTGCACACCTCCTCTCTCTGTCCTAGTATTTGACCTGGCTTGGGCTTACCCAGGTCTTATGCTTGCTGTCACACCCACGGTGAGTCCACATATGCAGCTGCCCTGTTATGCCCAGAAGACATTGTTATTGATTTGTTTTGTTTTTTATAGTCATCTACCACCTCTGGCTCTTTCCACCTCCTCTTCTGCAATGAGCCTTGGGGGAGAGTACAGTATGTATATTCTCTATAGGGTTGAGCACTCTGCAGTCTTGTTCTCTGAACCTTGGCCAGTTCTGGGTCTCTGAGTTAATCACGATCCACCACAAACATAAGCTTCTCTGATGAGGGTTGAAAAGTTCACTGATCTATTGGTACAGTGTTAAGTCATTAAGAGTCAGTTGACTACTATTTGTATTTAGTAATTTAATAGTATGTTCTCCCCTGGGACCTATGACATATCTAGTAACTGGTTTGTGGTCTACTAATGGTGCCAGATGTGGGTTTCGTCTTGTAAAGCAGAACTTAAATCAAGTCATAAAGTGCATGTTTGCTCCCCTGATCGTTGTGCCACAATTGGGCATGTCTTGCCATGCCTGTAATTACTGTGCTTTCAATGTTCACAGCTGGGTAAGATTGATGATTGATTTTATTCTCCAGTACTGTGTGCATAGCACCTTCTAGCATTATGAAGGCTACATAGGAATGAAGCTTCCATGTCAGTGATGGCTTGATTTTACCATGTTATATGACTCAAGTATGGAGTAGTATCAGCAGTAGAGTCTTGTACCATCTGGATGGTGATAAAGAGCAGTGGAAATAGCTTGTAATGTTTGGGGTCTATGGGATCTCACTGGCCAACAGCAGCAAAGAGTTAACTCATTCTTAACATTGGGAATCTTATTTGTTAACTTCTGGCGGTTAATAGGGATATTGTTGCCTGTATAGGATAACTCCATTTTATCTCATGTGTGTATGCGTGTGCGTGTGTAAGTTTCTTCAGTAAGTTTCCATGTATCCTTTATCTAAAGCTCTTCAAGGTTTTTATCATTTCTCACATTCCCTTCTCTACCCTACCCCTACTCCTCAGGCTTTTTGTGCCATTATTCTTTTTAAGCCAGTAAATTCTCTCTCCCTTTCCTTGAGTATTCCTCAGCCCTGTGCACCTTAGAGCAGAAATGGCTAAGGATATGAGAAACAATCATCCAATTGGATAGTTAAGATAACTTACGGTGGCTCCTGGTGATTAGATGTGAATATACATGAGGCTGTATAGAAACCCTCTGAGAGGGCTTATAGAGCTGTTTGTCAGGTTACAGTGGCTTTTGTTGCCTAGTGACAAAGTCACAACTATTTTCAGTGTAATATAAGGGAATTATCCCATGACTTTAGACTGAATTTTATCCTTCTAATCCAGGTGTTCATTTCAAGTCCTTCTCAATTCTGGAGATATAAGGCCTCCATGAGTCTAAAGCCCTAGATGATATTGACCTTGCCCTGAACGAATTCAGGCTATAATGAAGATTTACACTTTCAAAAATAAACCACTTGAGATTCTTTATTTTATGGATTTTTGTATTAGAATATGGAATGTGATTAATATATCATTCAATGGTATAATCAGATTTAAAATATACTATTTCAAAGGAAGTTTAAATACTTGGCATAAAACTCATAGCATAATTTCCACATTCTAACCAGTGTGGCACAGAGCCCTGACTGACCATGGCTCAGCTGCCTAACATCACCCTTAGCTCCACATGTAAACTGAAGCCTGTGGCTCAGTTGGGTACCTCTTAGATCCTCTAGTTTTTTCCTGAAATCACTGTTTTTCATATTACAGAATTGCCTAAAGTAAAAAATGAAAGTTAAGCAACACAGAAAACACCTCCAAACTTTAATAAAAACAGTCTATAATAGTTTAAGGACTTCACACAGGACTCTGGGGTATTAGGAAATCTGCCAGGGCCCTCTAGTATAGCTTATTAACAAGTGAAAGGCAGTTCCTGTCTAAAACAGAGCAGGTTAGGGTTGAATCTTCTCAAAATTCCAGGACATTGGAAGCTATGGGTGTCCAAGCTTTATGAAAACATTCACGAACTCAAGGATGCTACATATTCTTCTGTCTGGCAAAAGCCCAGTTAAAGAGTGTGTTTTCCTGTGTTCTGAAAAGAATGTTTGTTAAAGATTTTCTGGTAAGAGTTGTAGCATGGAAGGCAGAAATTGTTGCCGATATTTTCACACCTGAAAGATATATTCTTGACACCGGTGAGTATTCTGAAGGTGCTCTGGTTCCCTGCTGGAGCTGTAAGTTTCCATGTGCTCCTTGGATTCAGCCACATGATGCTTCTGAGTGTTGCAAACAGACTAAGTTCTAAGTGAATGTTCTCAAGCAATGAGCTTTCTGCATAAAATTCTGCTTCCTTCCCAAGAGTTGATTTTTTATTTAATGAAAGGCAAACAGAACACCTAGCTTGTTAAAATATTCTAGAATTATGTTAATCAATCAATAAGAAGAGAAAGAAAACTGGCTAAAAAGATTGCATTCAGCAAAGTGAACCTGGATTTGAAGACTTACGCTGAATCCTGGACATTTCATAATTTTTGTAACTCCTGGAGCCTCAGTTCTATCTACAGAACAGAGGGCACAGGAGCTTTCATTAAAAAGGTGTTGTGAGAATTGAGAGACAGATACTGAGATGTGCTATAAACACTAAAGGGAAAATGAAATGATGCTTCAAAGACTCTAGTAAGTTGCAGTTAGGCTGTTGGTACAGGCAGGCTGTCCTAGGACTTCAAGTTCAAAGCCTACCTGAGCCCAGAGTGGGTTTGAATCCAGCCTGGTTGGCTTATCCAGACCCTGCCCCTAAGTAAAAGATACAATGGCTGGGCCATGGTTCAGTGGAGATCCTTTCTGTAGCAGATGCAGGGCCCTGAGTTCAATGGCTATAACAAAGTAAACTTAAAATGTCACAGCTTCTGGTCTAGCTCATTCGCACAGTGAGATGATGAATTCCACTCATTGCTGATTGATGCTTCACCCTCTTCCTCCCCTACCTTTTCCTTAACCCTTGGTATGAGGAATGCAAACTGAGAGGATCAGACTGGAGTCTCCATGCTGAGAACCACCAACACAGACATGGAAGTAGCTATCGCTTCTTGCCTTCCTGTGGGTCTCTCACCACCCAGGCATAAGCACTATGCTTTCAGATGACCCATCTCATGAGACTCAGAACTCAAATTGACTTGAATCACAGCATCACACCACATCACAAGTCACTTAGAAGGATTAAAAATGAACCACAGAATGGCCAGAGTGGTGTATGCTCAGCCCAAGCCTCTAACAGACTTCATTATGGGAGATGGAGGCACAGTGACCACCAAGGTTAGAGGTCTGTGTCATGATGTTGGTTCCATTTGCTAAAGCTTTGAACAGTGAAAAAACCGTAGGTCAACATCGCACTTACTTATGGGAATAGAAGTTACAGAAGGGGTGGAAGTAACTACAGGGTCTGTGGTGACATTTCCTTTGTGACAGTTATCAAGTTATGTGGTTAAAATTTATGTGCTTTTCTGCCATATTTCAATTAAAAAAATTTATATTTTAAAAAAATCGAAAAAAATTTTGAATAAAAGAATATAAACGGCCAACTTCTTCCACAGACATATAACAAACTAATAACCTCATTGTTAATTAAAATTTAAACCTGTCAGTGAAATCTGTGGCCCCTTAAATTGGTCATAAAGACCTGACCCACATCTCATGTGTCCATTCTGAACTACATCTCCTGGTGGTAGCACCCACAGGTCTTAAAAGCCAGTGTTGTCAAATCAATAATTCTCACCTCAAAATAATGAGCCTGTTGCCCAGGCTGGCTTCTCCATTTCCTAAAATAATTCACCATTGTCTGATATTTTTTAAAATGTGGTATTTTTTTCTCTGTTTAAAGCATAAGGGAAACTCCAGCTGTATTCTGTCTGTTTCCTCAAGACACACAGAACCCATTTGGCACACAAGTGACCTGGGATACCTCCTTGTCTCTTCTATCTTGTGGGCTTCTGAGAAATGGTCTACAATGACTTCAACCTCCACAGAGTCAGTGAGGCTTCCTGGAGGAAAGAGAAACTTGCCATACATGAATGTGATCCAAATTTCATATTCTGAATTACTTTGATTTTTATAAACAATTAAAACTTGTGATAAGGATGCTGAAATGTAGCTCTCCACAACTAATGGCTTCTGTCAGGGATGCAGATGGGGAAAGATTCAGTTTCATTTACGGGGCTGGCAATCCGAAGTTTAACTATGCTCCAGTGAGTATATGGGCAACACAAATGAGACTTGGTCTCCTCCTCCTCCTCCTCCTTCTCCTCCTTCTCCTCCTCCTCCTCTTCTTCCTTCCTTTCTTCTCACCATTGTCCTCCTCCTTCTTCTTATTCTTGTTCTTCTTGTTGTCTCCTCCTCCTCCTCTGCCTCCTCCTTCTTCTTATCTAGGGGTGGGTCACAAGGGTGGGGAGGTATACTTAAGAGAACTGGAAAGTAAGTATGATCAGGGTTCATGATATGAAATTCTCAAATAATAAAAATTAAAAAAAAATAGGAGTCACAATTTCAGGGCCATTCTTATGCATGAATAAATTAGTATGTAAATATATGAAGGAGAACTTGAAACACAGAATCAATGTGGTCTGTTTCTTCTTGTCATAGAGGGCTGGGGCTTTCAGGATCATGGTTTTTCACTGTGGGATTATACCAGGAAGACATTGACTCATGTTCTTGGGACCATGCAAATGTCTCCAGGATACTGAGCCTGGCTTGGTCACTGGGCTTGTCCCTGCAGGTTCCCATCGTGGACCCAGCTTGCTGTAACATAAGAAAAAACCTCACCAGGCTTCTCTGCTTTTATTTATGAACATCTCCTTGCCCTTTACCTCCTAGCATTTTAAATTTATTTCCTCATGAGAATCCACAGTTGATGGTAATGTCATCTTTGGAGAACTCTCTTGGATCTCTACAGTATGTGTCAGAACCAAGTGGATAGTTTCCTTTCCCTTCTGTCATTATTTCTAATTCAGGATTTTATAGTTCAGTAACCTGTTCTTCAGAAACCATAAATCCTCAGCTAACTGGAAGGGAAACAATATTTGAGATTTTTAATCACTGGGTTTCTTCAAACAATTCCAAGCTTTTGCAATTGTATTACCCCAGATTGATCTTCATTGCTTTAAGACAATTTTAGCAACCTGGTCTTTTTTAAATGAACCTATGTTTTAACTTCCAGATTATTCTTCCTCTTTAATTTGTTGATGTTTCTGAGAACTTGACCAGTACCATGCAAGCTAATGGCACCATCATGAACACCCTACCAACCTCTTTGTCATCTCTGTTCTGACTCAGAAGCCAGAGCATCTGTGAGTCGCTTTGGTGGAGTGTTATACACATGAACTGTTCTCCTGAGTGGCAATAAGTGTCTAACTCTTGTCAAAGAGTGTAACCAGGAGGAGAGCAGACTTAACATACTGCCACACAGTGTTGTAACTCCTCAAAGTCTGGGGTCATGGTCTACACAGCAGATCAAAGTACAGCCAGCTGGGCTTATGACCTCAATCCTGTCAGGATTGCATGTGTCCTTTGGGCCCCAGCCTGTCTCAGACCTCTGCTCTTCAGCATTGTGCTTCTGCATTGGACTTTTGATAGCCTACCAGGTGAATACTGATGGGTTTTGTTGGGTGGGCATCATAGGCATCACTGTGTAAGACCCGAAATGGGCAAACATTTTGTTCTAAAAACAAATGGCAAATACTTTAACTTTGCAGGTCTTAAGGCATCAGTGTCAAATATTCAACTTTGCTGCAGAAGCTCAGTGCTGAAATGGTCCCACAAAAGTAGCCACAGATAACATGTAAATGAGCAAACAGGCAGGTGCCCATGCCTCTTCTGTTTCTGTATGGCTCTTGATATAAAAATGACTTTTACATTTTAATGCTTTTTAAAAATCAAAAGAAGAATAATATCCCATGACATGTGAAAATTATACTAGATTATAGTTTTGGTGTTCATAAATAAATTTTATTGGACATAGCTATGCCTGCTCATTTACATAGTACCTATGAATACATTTACATGGTAATGGCAGAGTTGGGTATTGGCAAAGTAGTTACAAATGACATGGAATATTCCTTCACATTCTCTGGTCATAACAATCTTTATATCCTCAAAATATATAAAAAGTAAAACCCTAGGTTGGGAAAACCTGTGGATCCTATGATCAAAATCAGATAAAGGAGAAAAGGATGTTATTTTACACTTCTTAGTAAGAATCAGTTACTTATAATTGTTGATCGAAGAATCAAACACTCAAATGGTGCTGACAGGTAATGTTAAAGATGTATTTGAATCAATAGAACCAAGTGTCTCATCTCTGTCAACTTTAACACAAAAATCAAAATGAACTTTTCACTCATGGCCCTTTTATTCTGATAGTAAGATGTACCCACAAAAGCTAGAAAATTTACAAGAGCTGATCAAGGGTCAGCTGTAGGGTATCATCTTCTATAAACTGTACAAGTCAGATGGGAATTACTTGTGATCATTAGAAAAAGCAAAACTAAGATATCTTTGTCACCAAAAAGCTCCCCTGACAGTAAACAAAGTACAGCCTGCTGCAAGCTTTCTCTAGATAGGATCTGAGCTTCGTAGCAGGTCTTCAGTTCATGTGCGTTTGTGTACTCAGTGATTAATAACTTCCTGAATGAACCAATGGTGGTGGCCACAAATCCATCCATTCTCTCACTTATACATTTGACACCCCCCCGAAAGATAAACATTTGGTGTCTGTTATGTACTAGTGTTGAAGGACCACAGACAGCAAATGTATTGAAAGACCACAGATGGCAAATGTATCTGGAATGACCTCTGACCTCCCGAACAACATTGTAACTGGAGAAATCACTTACTGCTAATGGAAAGAGACTCATGTAAATTTAGAATAAAAGACATTAGAATGCAACAACATGGTCAAGAGTCAAATAAGCAAGATGGAAATAAAGCTAAATGAGAAGATGAGGGTCCCAGAGACTCAAAGTGTGCAACAAAGACTTCCTACAGGGGAGCAACTTACAAAGGAATCTGAAGTGTGGAAAACACGTAGCGCTTTTGAGGAATAAATAAATAAGCCTTTGATAGAGGTTGGGAAAAAACACAAATTCATGAAATTGATGACCCTCCAGACTGTGTTCCTTGACTTCTATGGTGCTCCATGAGGCTCAGGTGGAGAGGTGAATACTACCATTTCATTTCATGTGCTTGCCCAAAGAAAGCCTAGTGGCTGATCTGATTTCCTGAGGCAAGAAAGCACACACTTCTCTCCGTGGAAGGGTCCTCACAGGTGCCTTGGGAAGAGCCTGGGTGAGGAGAGACTGAAGTTTGAGCCACAGCATCTGCCACACTGTACCATACAGAAATGTTTATCTTTATTGGATTCTAATTGGTCTTCATGTTGTCAGACACATAGATTTCAAATTAGCTATCCTCACTTTACCTGAGATAATTATTAACCTGCTAAGAGCTGGTCATGTGAGGGACCACATGCTAAGTCACAGTCACATTGATAACTTCTAGAAACACGTCTCTTGGATGAAACTGCAGTTCCTTGATGAATTTGCCTGGTTCCTGTGTAGCAATGCAGACATAACTTGTAATTCTGCACAAAGAAGACAATTCATAGTCACTTCCCTTTAACTCACTGCCTTGTCCTGCTTAGAAACATGGATTTTAAAACATGAATGACTGATAGATTTTTATGATTCTGATCATTTGAGAATATTAATATTCAAAGCCTCATGAAGCTGCCTACCTGCATCAGATAAACTGATTGTGGTTGTAGGCCCAATTAAAACACAGACACAAGACTTATTCTAACTTCAACAAATATGATATTCCAATGCTGATAGCAGAAATGCAGACCGAGGGCCATGTCTCTCAAACTTTGGTTTCTTTGACCCATCTGGGATCTTGTTAGAATGCAGCTTCTTCTACAAACATCTGGATGAGAGTTATCTTTCCCTACAAATTCCAAGTGCTGCCAATGTAGTTGATGTCTGGACTGTCCTGAATGATGAGATCAAAGTAATCAGCATCATCTTTTTCTTGAAACAGTTACTGTCTATGAGACATACTATAATTTCATTCTTTGAATGCATGAAAATTGACCTCAATGTATAGATTATTATGGGGATGTCTCAGAGGGCAGCTATACTTTCCTGTATTGACAATTAGTATAATTTTTATTCTAGGAACAGATCACTCACTTATCAGAATGATATCTTATTCACGTGAGAACAATGACTTTATCTCTCTGTCTTAGGCTCGATTGTTGACAATGAATGAATTGACAGATAGTCAATTAGGCAAATGCACAAAATAATGTAGAATATGATGGCAATTTTTTTACCTCACAGTAATCATCAGGTGTGTTGATTACAATGTGTATTGATTTACTCATGGAATAAGGTACAATATAATACAATGAAGACATTAAGAATGTTGAGTACTGTACATCACATGGTGACACACAAATCTCTTCAGAAAGAATGGAAGTTTAAATGAGATCTTAAAAAGGGAAAATATTAGCGAAGAAAAATCAACAGAACAAAGCAAAGTAAGTGCTTGGGGGAGGGGACTGCCAGGTTGATTGACACAAGAATCCCTGAGCAGAGCTCTTGTTCTGAAATTTCCAAAAGTAAGCATGAGTGTCCATCTTGGGTGCATGCATTCATACACTGTAAAGCAAACTGAAGAGTGGCCAATGCAATGGAATCCAGTTGAACTTGAGAAACCAATGATTGTTTGTAGTCAGTACCCCTGCTGGGGCTCCTGCATGAACATCTCCCTTCCAGGGGCCTTTCGAGCTGTGGTAATCTGTCAAGTGAATTGATCTTTGGATACTCTGTTGAAGGCCAGCTTTGAAACCACAGGGTAAACTGAGAGGGGCTATGTGTGGAGTCAGCCTAGGGGCTGGGGCTGATAGCAGCCAAAGAGGGCCAGCACTAGTTGTACTGACCAGGCCAGTTCTGATACCAACCGACAGGGACTGCTGACATTGGTAGCCAATGACTGGAGTCAAACTTTTCCTCTGAAGGAATAAGGCTTGATTCACTGGGGCAGCACTTCTTATGATGGGTGAGAAACTCTTTAAACTCTTTAAATTCTTTGGCGGCCAGCAAGAAGAAAAAGATAAAATGGTGAAAAGTCACACACACACACACACACACACACACATAAATATATACACAAACAAGCACACACAAACATGCACACACTTGCACACACACATACACACATACACATACACATGCACACACACATACACACATATAAATACAAAAACACTCACACATACATATAACACATATGCACACACACAAACATACACACACACACTGAATGGATAAAGCAAGACAAGCTCCAACTTCACACATACAGACAGACCTACAGACAGACAGACAGACAGACATATTGGATGGATGGAGGAAAAACTCCAATGAGCAGGTTCCAACCATTTTACATATATACATATTTGGTGGATGGAGCAAACTCCAACGAGTTGACTCTAACAATTTTATTTTTTTCTCTTAGCCTTTTTTATACCTCCCAAGATAGAGTTCTTAATATATATAAAAAATCTCATAGCCACAAGTTACATATTCTCTAAAAACAATCACTAGAAACCATATACTTCAACATTAAAATTATTACACAAAATGAAATTGCAACAGGATTATTGATCATGTATCCTTCTTTTGAAACTCATACCCAACTAAACCTGTTCTATCTGTCTTTCTCTCCACAAATTCAACGTAACCCCAAACAATAATTCTTTTCTCATTGATTAACTAAGTTTCAGTAAGCCACTCTACAGTAGCAAGTTTTTCTCCTATGCTAAGCTAACAACAATTTGTATTTACCGAGGAATATATCATCATCTATCTTATATCTTATTTTTGATGTCTTGTTCAGTCAAACTGGCTAATCATCTATTCTTAATTCTTATACTCATAACAGAATTATTTACTCTTTATTCATAATCATGTCTTTTCATGGTGCACAACAAAACCGGTAGGTCACAAGATCTTGGAATTCACACACAACCTAGAATGAATGTTTTCTTTGATCATTAATTTGTCTCACACCTGTTTTTCTTGCTAGTACAATTACATGCTTATAATGCATGAAATCTCACTGTACTGCTTTTCTAACCTTGCTATTCGATGAGGAAGGGGTATAGTCTATTTCTGATTCTAACCTTAAACTTTCTATCAACTCCCTAACTAATCCAAATTATTTAAATTAAACTAACATCATAAAACTACTTAAATCAGGCATTCCATAAAAACATTAATTCATCTAAACAATATTAGTTTATGAAAGTTCATCTTCATATTGATCTGAAGGGAAACTAACCAATAGAATGGGCTGCTTCCCAGGAGGTAATCACACCAGTCTATAGACAGTGAGGGTCTGCCAAAGCCAAATCATACCATCTCAGATATATGAGGAGTACAACAATAATAAACATGAGAGGGCACACCAGTAGCAAGAAGCTGTCCTGAGATGAACCGCCTGGGGCTGTACTTCTCCAGAGGATACCCATTGTAGCTGTACAAAACAGTGGACCATCTCCAGGAAGCTCATTTGCCCACTATTACTTCCCCTGCATAGCATCCACCATTACTCATGACCTCTTACTGCATTGCTTAACGGTTCCCATTGTGCCCAAAAGAATAATTTTTTTAAAAATGGAACACAATAAAGAGTGAAAATCTAAAAGAGTGGAATTTGTGAATATGTTCTTTGAAAAAGATGTGGGGGTTGGGGGCTTCAATTCTATTGTTGAGTGACAGCCTACATGAAGATGAGACTCCATGCCTGTCCATGTGTGTCTTTGGCCATCACTGCTTCTCACTCCTGTGCAAATAGGCTCCACTACACTGCCATGACTATACAGCCAAGCCTTTTCACCTTTTGAAATCAACACATTCAAGCTTTGACCAAGAAGGCACAATCTGGAATCAATTATCTCATGATTACATCGCCTCATTTTTCTTATGAAATGTCATATGGAATTTTTAGTCTTCTTGTCAACCAGAATTATAAGCTTAGATACAGACCAGTTCATGACAGACTCTTAACTAAGGACCATAATGTCTGGCTCAAGACACTATAAAATTCTCCTGTGCTTATGCTATTCTTCAAACTGAAAAAAAAAAATTAAAAGAAAATACAGACACACAGAAGTCTTTCTTTATTGCCTCGAAAGTAGTTCTTCATCCCTCTTTTCAGTGGGATGAGAAGCTGATTATGTTTGTTTAGGGAGCTTATTATTATGTAAAGTACTGTTTCAACATCACACATAAAATGAAGGTGCTGGAATTCATCACACTTGAAGTGCCCTCATAATTGGGTAGAAATGCTTCACAATGGGAAAGGGTCTCGGAGCTGATGGATTCTTTCATAAGATGCAGACTTAAGTATCTTTGCAAAAATTTCCCCATGCCAAATCTGAGCATGACACCCCAGGTATGAGGACCCCTGAAATAGTATATCTGTATACTGGACTAAAAGACTTGGCAGGACACACTTGTTTGCCTTCATATCTCTCTAGTTTACATGGTTTTATCTGTTACTGATGAGCCTCATTGTGTGATATGGTTTAGTAGTTGGCTGGTTAGAAGCACAGGTCAGTAACCATAGTTACAAGAACTGGACTCAACAGCCATAACAGCCATGTGTTGCAAGGCATGCAGCCCCTGTGAGAAAGCATCTCCAAAGGAGGACCCTGCTGACTTTAAAAATATTGCCCACAACTAAAGTGGTTATTCAGAGCTGAGGAAATAATTTGATTCAGAGTGCTTGACTGTCATACACAGAGCTAAGGATAAATCCCTAGTACCACAGAGAAAGACAAAAATAAAATATAATTAAAGAACTCCATATTCCATGCTGCTCTCCTACCTTTAACTTGATAGGAATTCATCGTTAATTTTAATCAGTGATCCCCGGTTTGGTCATTGCTTTGAGGATGTGTCAAACAAATCTTTTAATTAAATCTTAGACGAACAACCTCCTTTCCAAAAATCTTATGTTTGGCTGGACCCTAACACATTTCCTCAAGTGGAAAACGGAGAATGCTTGTGTGGACATAATGGTCCATCAACACCAAGTGAACCAAAAGTCTGTTAATGTTCTAAGCGATTTCACAGAGGTGCTAAGCTCATGCTCTTGCTCTTTGGAACTTGTGCTCCCACCGTTGCTGTGATTTATGATGGAGAGGAACTGGATACTAGTTTTCCATGAGGCTGTTTTATTGAGGTATAATTCATCCACTAAAAATATACAATCAGTGAATTTCATCATGAAGCTATGTAAACATCCCCAGCATTGAATTTAGAACATCATCTGCAAAAGAACCAGTATCCCTGCAAATGACCCCAACACCTCATTCCTCCTAGCTCTAAGCAACAGGTCACTAACTTCCTATCTCTATAGATTAGCCTAGACTGTACACTTCATAGACAAGAAATCATAAGGTTCCATAATGATCTTACTAATTAATCTTTTTCAAATAAATATAGAACCTGATCTTAATACATTTTTTCTTGTCCTTGATCCATGTACAGTGATATATCTCCAATGAGATTCTAAAATAATTCTTAGTGCTCTTGTTGAACACCTTCTTAAAATGGAAATTCATTCTGGGAATCAGGTCCTTGTGCTGGCAAAGCAAGCACTTAACCAACTAAGCCATTTCCCCAGCCCAAGGGAGAATGTCCTGAGGTACTATCTCACAGAGTAGTGGTCCTTAAATGGAAGGACTGTTTTGCCTGTCACAATGGTGTGTTCTCCATTTTAATTGCTACCATTTGTCTGGCTGTAAAGGAGAGAACTATGGTTGGGAACAGGCTGGAAAGTTCCCAGGGTGAGGAGAAAATGGACTGAACTGGCCAGAGGACCTAACAAATGGGTGATTCTCTGGACAGGCTGTACGGAGGCTGCTGGCTCTGGGTGGTAGCTCAGGCTGTCAACAAAGAGAAGTTTCACATAGCATTTTATGAGTGAGGATTTTATCCTGCAATCCACTGAGTATTTGAATTAAGATGAAATACAATTTAGACTTTGAGGTTAACTCTTAGATCATTCCTTTTGGTCTTAATTGTACTTTTTGCAAACTAAGAAAATCTTTGACAGCACATAAAGCCCTGTGCTCCCAACACAAACCAATTTAAATACTAAGTGTGGGTTTGTTTCTCCTAAGAAAATTGATTTTTTTAACTGAATTTAAATTCATTGGAAATAAATGGATTGTATTTGTTAGTATCAGAAAGCTTGGTCCACACATTTTATGAAAAAAATTCCAAAATCACCCAATGATATGATTATCTTTGTCAACTTGAAAAACCCAGAGAGACCTGGTCCCAATGAGGGATTGTCTACCTTGGGTTGGCTTATGAGCATATCTGTGAAGAATTGTCTTAATTAAGTTCATTGATGTTAGAAGATCCAGCCCACTGTGGGCAACATCATTCCCTAAGTGGGTAATGCTAGACTGTAGCAGAGTGAGAAAACTGATACAAGCACAAGCAAGTAGACACACGTGCATTTTCCCTTGCTCCCCATTCTGGATGTGATGTGGCCAAAAGCTTCATATTCCTGTCATTGTGACACCCCACAGTTCCTTCTTTCCAGGGTATTTTATCACAGAAACAGAAGTGGGACAAAAAGGAAATCTTATTCCAACGTTTAAAGGTTTTATATTTTCTGCTTCTCCTTCTGAGGCCCAAGTAGTAAGAGTGTTAAAAGACAAGGATCTCCGAACACAATGGATGGATTAAATCTGAGATGCACATGTCTCCATTTTCCCTGTGTATACAGGGGATTGTGAGAAATAAATATATATATATGTAGAATTCTTAGACTAGCATTTGAGTACATGTAACAACCAGCTGCCTGGTTGGTCCGTTCTGAATGCCAGGAGCCTCCAATCAATCATCTATCTCCCTACATCTTCTCTTTACTGCAAGTGTATTAACATGGTGCCTGATAACCAGGCTTATTAGAGTTGATCCCCACTTACCTGACACAAGGGAAATGTCACAGGCTAATGAAGATGAGCTGGTTTTTCTGTATGTATGTGTTTGTGTGTATGCTCTGGCTTGAAAAGTGGCAGACCATGCATACTTATGAGACAGATTTAGCACAGGTTGTGTGGGTAGCCAGTGGGAAACCTTAACCCCATGGAACAGACATGGCCTTCAGCTTCCAGGACTCTTGCCAGAAGACTATGCACCAGGGCCAGCCTTCCCACTCTTCTTTCTGCAATGAACCTGAGAGGCTCCTGCCAAGTTATGGAAAGCTATCCTGTGAGTCACATTCTGGAATTGTCTATGTCCATCTTGCCCTAAGCCATGGCTGTGGGTCCCAGTCTCCCCTTTGCCTGAGGCTAAAGTCTATATTTGTATTGAGTGTGTATGTATATGTATTATGCATGTGGTGTGTGTGTGTGTGTGTGTGCGCGCGCGCGTGCGCGTGCATGCGTGTATGTGCATTGAGTGTGTATGTGTATTATGCATGTGTGGTGTATGTGTGACTGTGTGTGTTGAGTGTGCATTCATATGTGTTATGCATGTGTGTGGTGTGTGTGTGTGTGTTGAGTGTGTATATGCGTGTTAAGTGTGTATGTATATATGTTATGCATGTATATGGTATTTGTGTGACAGTATTTGTGTGTGTTGAGTATGTATGTAGATGTGTTGTGCGTGTGTGTGTGTGTGTGTGTGAGAGAGAGAGAGAGAGAGAAAGAGAGAGAGAGAGAGATCTTGCTCTCTCTGAGTCCCTTGTACAATTGCTATGTCCTGCTCTCTGTAAGTCATTGTCTCTGGCAGTTCACAACATACCTAACTCAATGTTTTGTCTTTACTTGTTGTGTACATGCTTGTGCATTATCTGTCTATTGTTTTAAATTCCAGAATGATCAAATTAGAGTATCACAATCTCATTTTATAGTTGGCACAATTTTTTAAAATAAAACCAAAATTATATTATGTATTGCTTTCTGAGTTTACCAAACAAGAACCTTTTCGTTAACTCACATTTAAGTACACCGGTAACACCAGGAATTAGAGCATTTGCTTTCTTATCCCACTAGTCACCAGCACAAGAAACATTATGCATTTGTATTACCTAAAGCAAAGCTAGCCATTTCAGTGTAGTTTAAACTAATTGGTTAATGTACTTAATCAGTTCTTCATAGAAAAGAAAAAGAAAAATGTCTCTCTGCCTTTCTGTCAATACACAGTAGGGAGTTAGTGTTAGAAGAACACAGAAGATGAGAGACATATATTAAAATCAGTTAGAATATGTCAGTGCAGGTCCAAAATAGCATTAAACCAAATGGATTGACATCAGCACCAAAAGCTTTTGTTCAGAGCAAAGGGAGCCTGAGGACAGATCCTTCTGCTGTGTGTTCTCTGATGCAAGCTTGTGTCTCTGGTTCCCGGTTGGTCTCCTCCACTCTGCCAGGGACTTGGGTGTCTTCAGAAAGCACCATACATGAGCAGAGGCTCAGAAGGAGACCGGATTCTGAATGTGTGCCTCTGCCCAGGCAAGGGTGACATTTCAGATAAACTAGGACAGCAAACAAAGGTTAAATATGAGCCTGTGGGAATGGGAGCTATGAAGAAATTGAGCACACCTCCTGGCTGGCACTTCTTTGATCATGGTTTTTAATAAACACATATCAGGCTTCGTGTTTATTGAAGCCCCATTGTTTCACTTCATTATGAGAGGCAATTAAGCCCCTGATAAGTTAAGAGGTTATGTTTTGGTTTGGTTGAGGTTTTTTTTTTCCCCCATCTCACACAACTGTTGATTTGTTAGCTTTTGAAAACAGATAGGAATTTTTCAATTGCACCTCAAAAATTATCTCTTGTCATTCCAAGTGTTTGCAAAGCAAATGCATCCGGGATCCAGTGCTTTTGTGTTAATAAACCTGGATCTGAGTTAGTAAGCTTAAAGAGATAGCGAGCACACTGTAAGAAAATCAGATTTACATAATTTTCTGCTTGCTTACAGAACTCTACCATCGAGAGCGTATTTCACATTTGGGAAGAGTGTTTATTAGTATGAGATGAAATGCCACCTACAGAGCACTGTATTGTCTTCTAATTTAACTTCTCAAAATAAATTATGAACCTATTTGTCATGGTGACTTAGAAATCACTGTTATAATCAAAAGCAACAATTCTAAAGAAGGCCACATTTTCCTCTACATAAGATGATTTGGCTTTATTCCACCCTTCTCTCTTCGGGGTTTATGTACTGTTACTTTACATGGTAGGAACACTGGGATCCAAACTTCGTTCCTTCCTTCCATCCCTCTTCTAGTCATGCCAGAACATGTTGAAGAGCAGCTGAAATACAGGGATAACCTAGGTACCAGGATGGACTTGATGTTTTGTAGGAAGAAAGGGTCTTTTAGGAGTGTATGTTTGTGTGTGTGTGTGTGTGTGTGTGTGTGTGTGTGTGTGTGTGTAGTGTCGTGGATGTCATGTGTGTCCTGTTTGTATGAATGTGTGTGTTATGTATCATGTGTGTATGTTGTGTGTGTATCTGTGTGTATGCATGTGTTTGTGTTGTGTATGTATGTGTGTGTGTGTGTGTCATTCGTGTGTCACGTATATGTATGTATGTGTTGGGTGTCATGTGTGTATGTGTGTATGCATATGTGTGCATGTGTGTTGTATGTTGTGTGTTGTATGTGTGTCATGTATATGTGTGTGTCTATTTGTGTATATATATGTGTGTGTTATATGTCATGTGTGTGTTGTGTGTGTGTCATGTGTATATGTGTGTATCTATATGTGTATATATATGTGTGTGTTATTTGTCATGTGTGTTCTGTGTGTCATGTGGTGTGTGTGTGTGTGTGTGTGTATACCCTTTTTCACCCAACAGAAGGCAATCAGATAGCAACCTTAGGGGGATGAAGTAAGCTGAGGAATTTCCTCTCTCTTTCACACTGATAGGACATTTTAGTAGCTGCTATGAATAACACGTGCTCCAAAGCATCTTTCTGCTATAGGCTTGTGATCACAGGGGAAAAAAGAGGGAGTTCTGTGCCAGAGGATACACAGGACCCTCCTATTCAATCATGAGCCTCTGGGAAATGTTTGATGTTCTGTTCTGATTCTGCCTTTTGAACTGTGAGCACTATGCTTGACTAAGCTTTCTATCACTCATTCTAAATTCTGTTTGCTCAAATTTGCCACACAGCCTTATTTCTTGTACATCTGTATTTGCTATCTAACCACAAAGGAATTAGAAAACTGAACATAATTGTGGTCTGACCAGGATTAGTTAGTTCCTCATTGAGCAAAGTTCAGACAAGGTCATATTAGGTATGTGGGTTCATGGGATTCGATTTGAGTCAAGCTTCCTTTCTGAACTCTGTGCAAACTGTATGTGTATGGAGGCATTCTCTCTCTCTCTCAGGGTGCAGTGGGGCAGAGTAAGCTTGGCTTTGTATGTGGCTGGTAATTGTTTCTTTTCAGCACAGCATCAGTCTTGATCTGAGTCTCTGATAGATTTTCATTGGTGAGGAAGGGTTTGTAGAAAATATGAATGGTAAATATAGTTTGGAATTATAGGATGTTATCTAAACAAAGCCCTGGCTATGGAGTGTTATTTGAGTCATACGAACATCTGCCCTGCCACACTTTCTTAAGTGTTGAGAAGTATAGGAAGACTTGCTCACACCTGACAGGCTATTGCAAAACTTCCTTCTGAGAGCCAAGACCTACTGTGTGCCAGTGATGTCCCATATACCCCGGGCTGACCCAGAACTTGCTATGAATCTGAAGATGACCTTCAGATTCTGACCTTTCTGCTTCTACCTCAAAAGTGTCATCACATTCAATTCATGTCATGGCCAGGGCTTCTTACATCAGTATGGGCAATCTGCCTGTAGTTTGATCAGCTCTGAATTCTGCAGACCTGGCTGTTCCTCTCGATAGGTTCACACTCCTACTCACTCTATTTGTTACCAGGATGCAATTCCACTTGTGGGGCTAGGGTTCTGGTTTCCCTGTTATAGACATCCAGATTAATTTTAAATAGGGAGAGAGCCTCTTTTTCTCACATGAGTGCCTTTAAGAATGCATCTTTCTTCCATAGGTGGCCAAAGTTAAAGACTAGAGGTACAGGGAAGTTGTAAGAGAAACAGGAGACCATGTCCTAAGGAATACAGGTGACTCTGGAGCAAGAAGTACACCCCTTTGACAGCCAGAGGGAAATGACCCTAGTCAAATGACAACTAAAGGAGCAGCTTTCTCCTTCAAAGTCCCAATTATCAGTGTCTAAGAATCACACACTAGTCTCAGATGTTTTTACAAATTTATTTATATATACTCAAAGAAATGTAAACATAGTAATAACCTCTTTTTGTAAGTAGAAATTTGAGTTCCATCATACTTCAGGATTTTGTTAATGTTAATTATTTTACATTTAAAACTTTCTACTTGAGTTTATTTTGTTAAGAAGAAGAAAAGGGGAAGAGAAGAAGAAGGAGAGGGGAAGAAAAAGAGGAAGAGGCAGAAGAAGGAGGAGGGGGAAGGGTAGGGGTGGGGGATGAAAGAGGAGAAGGAAGAGGAGAAGAAGGAGAAGAAGGAGGAAGAGGAAGAAGAAGAAGAAGAAGAAGAAGAAGAAGAAGAAGAAGAAGAAGAAGAAGAAGAAGAAGA
>JADRCH010000011.1:20859621-20869653 GCA_019843965.1 Rhynchomys soricoides
GAAGAAGAAGAAGAAGAAGAAGAAGAAGAAGAAGAAGAAGAAGAAGAGTGTTCATAATGACAGAACTAACAAATGAAGTATATGTTTTGTTTGCAGTGTGCTTTAAGGTCCTACTTTAAAGTTTAGTGACTGTGATGTGACAGCTATTTTACCCCTGTACTCAACACAAATAATTTGTCTCCTCATGAATAGAATATGAAGTAAGAGTCTAGTTTTTCCAGCATTTTTTCCTTACCACCTAGGAAATGACCCCTAGTTTCCATCCCATAATAAAGTGACTGAGATGCAACAACCTCAGACAAATGGGCACCAAAGATGTGAAAACTTAATTTTCTTCTATAAACTGTGTAGCTTTTCTTTTATTTTTAAAAATAGCTGTAATCTATTTTTTTTTCAAATTTAGTTATGAAGATATAAAAATGGGTTCGTAATATGGTCAGAATCTCCTGTCTAAACCTTTAACATCTATCCAGGTGCAATTCAATAGAGTAGGTGTTTCGTAAGGACTTTCAGTGTTATTGCACTTAGTAGATTTATACAGTTTACTAACCTATCTAGTAATGGGTAAAAACTCAGAATGCCCATGCTCAGAAACCTTATAAGTAGTAATTACAAGGACCCAAAATGAATGTGTGTGTTTCTGGTGGAGCTTTCAGTCATGGGCTGTTGTCTCTGGTGGAGCTTTGGATCATGAACCACCTCTCAAGTCCAGTCTTTCCATTCTCACCCTTTTCTTCTCACCAAATTCTTCCATGCAACAAGTCCCTGCCCAGGAACTTCCACACAGACTTCCATTTTAGGGCCAGTCCTCTGCGAGGCCCTTAGCTCCTATGCTGAGACTCAACCTCAGCTTCTATGCTGAGACTCAACCTGTGATTTGCTTGTTCCTATAAGATACTTCATAGTGCTTGACATTAGATCTTTTCCTTACTTCAGCTTGTTCCTAAAGAATTTTATAAAAAAGGAGTTGCTCTATGGAATTCTTAAGAAAAATACTCACACAAAAGTATAATGACCAATTAAAGGGATATTGAACTAGTCAATTTGTGCATCTCATTGAACACTCTGAATCCTCTGAACCATGCCAATTTGACTGGAACTTTCAATACATTGGTGCCATTTCTTACACATTGTGGACAGTCCAAGCAACTGTGTCAAAGAGATGGGGACTGGGACTTGTTTTAAGTGTTAAATTGAAATTGTACAAAATTGTTGTTGGTCTATATAAACAAGAACATTACCAGATGGAAAGCTCTGTTTCTGTTATTGGTGATATTGTGTCCTTAGTAAATATGTGTAGATAAAGACACTGTTTCTTTGTAAGCAAATAGGTACCGTATTGCTTAAAGATTTTAAAAAAAGAAAAAATCACCCTGTTTCTATGAGAATATCTAAATAGTGGTTTAAATATCATAGACAACAAATAGCTTAATGTCAAAGGAAGTTTCAACAAGATTTTTAGGAAATGCCCAGCGTGTCTTCACCCTCCTTATATCCTTTAAAAGAGTTAACTCAAGTACAAAGTTGTAACCCCAACCTTTTCATAATGGCTAGTTCTGAGAATAATACAAAATGTTGATTCTTTTAAGTCCTGCAAATAAACTTACAGGGAACTTTGAAAATACCTTTCAAAAATTATGATTCCAAATGTTTCCTGTAAAGATGAGTGTAGTAAAAGTTAGTGGGAAATGAAGAATGTGTTAGAAAACACGCGTTTAAATGTGGCTCTGGTTTCAGGGGTGATTACTCTCGGACACCCTTTAGAGGCAGTTGTGCTGGGAGGTGGAAGCACTGCAGTTAAACCAGATGGACACACTTGAGTTCCCCTCCCCAGAAGATACAGTGTCCTTAATCCCTTTACCATTCTTCAACTTCTCACATGGTGACCTCCATCATGAATAATAGAGCAAACCTTCTCCTTCACTTGAAAACACACACGAAACACAACTGCATCTTCTGTGTGGGCTGCACACACCATGCTGACTTTGGGGATCATATGTGTTCTTTAGAGACAGAAGAATCAGACAGTCAAGACATACTCTGATACAAACAAAATTTCTCCTGCCAAGTGAGTACATTAAAAACCCAGGAGGATTGCTTTTATCTGATTGGGAAAGACTTATTCCTGGTGTCATGTGTTTGGGACGCTAAAAGATCCAAGCTGAATTCCATAAAAAGGTGTAAATATGGCATATATTCACTGTAGTTATTAGGAATTATTTTCAGCATTTAATACTTCAATATAGATTTCTACAATGTCATGATATGTAGAACAAGCTCATTTTATATTTTATTTACAGTTTAAAATCCTTAAAGATTCATCTGCTGGATAATTTACAAGATGGAAATTTTTTATCAGATTTATAGATACTTTAATATTTACTAATGATTAGTATTAAACACAACGAGGGCTGCAAATGCCTGAAACAAGAGAGTAAATAAGTCAGCATGGGAGGTGCAGCAATCAAGAAGGGATGCCAGCCAGACAGTGGTGGAGCATGCCTTTAATCCCAGAGGCAGAGACAGGGCAGATTTCTGAGTTTGAGGCCAGCCTGGTCTACAGAGTGAGTTCCAGGACAGCCAGGGCTATACAGAGAAACCCTGTCTCAAGAAACAAAAGAAAGAAAGAAAGAAAGAAAGAAAGAAAGAAAGAAAGAAAGAAAGAAAGAAAGGATGCCAGACCCAAAGCCAGAGAGCAGAGAGCCTTCCTTCCATCTGTGGGACTCAGGATGACTTCGATGGAGCCTGAGTCTTAAATGTGTTTCTCTCCTTAGATATCTGATTTAGTTGTGCTTTAACAAAGGAGAATAGATTCAAAATTTGTCTTCACTCTAGAATTCTGACAATACAATTTGGGGGTGAATGATTCCTTTTCTTCCAGTAAAGAACATTCTATTCTGGTGATGTTAAGTTCCTTAAAGCCATGAACAATTCTGGTCTGTCTCTCTGCATTCAACAACAGGCACAAAACCGAACACACAGTGTGTATCCAATAAGTGCCCAATGAACACATAGTGTGATCACATGTATGAAAAGCAGTCATTTTTGAAGGAATTTTTTCTGGTATAAGTATAAAAAGCCCAATTTTCAAACTGTATGAAAGAGGCATCTCTCAGGAAAACAAATCTGTGAAAGGTCATGTGAAAGGTCACAGCTTTTCTTCATAGTCTGTGAGTAAATTAATTGTGGGTAAAAGTTTAAGACAGGAGCCAAGAAGACTTGATGTAGGATGTGTAGCCAAATGCCTCCTCAACAGCATTGTAAAGCCTCAGACGTGAATATCCAAAAAGACAGCTTGGAGGTTCAGCATCTCAGTGCAGAAGTTGACAAAGACAGGTTCTTCTCTTATTATTACTAAATCCTGACTGAAATGGAAATTTCTGGTTTCTTTGAAGTCTCAGTTGTGTCACGTGATGTTTTTCTGAAAACTGTCTTATGAGAGGATATTTTCCTGAGAGTAGACACATGGTATTTTTCTGGAAGCTTCCTGGAAAAAGGGCATGTATATTTTTGCTAGATTAGATGCTGGAAAGAACACATGATATTTGGAAAGGATATAAATATAACCCAACAGAGAGTGGACAATGCTGTGTGAGATTCACCTTGCCATTCTGTGATGGTCTTCATTGGACCTTGCTGACACTGGTCTTTGCTGACAATGTTGTGGCATTGGTTTGCCTTGTCTTCTTTGCTGATCATCGTATGCTGTGACTTCATAAAGAGATATGCACCAAAGAACTTCTGGTGGTGTTCCAGCAGCTTCTTGCCACTTCCATGGATCAAGCCGATTGGCATAGCCTTGAGGTTTCTTTGGCAGTGCGTATTCATGGAAAATACTTAATAAATAGCTGTTCTCTGTATGCCCACATGAGGAAAGTACCAAACTGCCTTTGCTGATTCATGAATAGTGTTTTCAAGTGGATGGAGCTACCACTACTGATTCTTGTGAACTGAACTGCTGCTATCCTGACAAAGATTGGGACCATCTCCAAAGAACTATTTCTAAAGAGATCCACGTCTTCCTTTGCCCTGTTAACCTTTCCTTTCCACTACCTCTGATGGGTGGTAGGCCAGAAGGGAGGTTAAGTCATAAAAGAACCTTTACCAAAGTAGGTTTTTAAAAATTGAAGCCTACACCTAACCTTCATCAAAGGAAACCACAAACCACATGCAAGCTCTGTTTTCTGTCAGAAGTTACTGGACATGCACAGAAACCAGCTCTAGTTCACAGTAGGAACCACTCAGCACTGTAGGTCTTGGAATTTAATCTTTTTTTTCTTTTCATCTTCTGCCTCTTCTTTGGGTGAGAATTGCCTAACATGACTCCTGTGTGTGTTGCCAAGTTCCCTCCCTACTTACTGTATTTCCCATTTTACAAGTCACATCACTAAAGTGTCAATATTTAGAGGTAGAAGGGGAGGAACATTTTATGGCTGAAGTCATAAAAAGTATAAGAACTGTGAGTGTCTTTAAATATTTAAGAAATACAACAGAAGACAAGACTTTCATTAGTCAATGTTGCTGGGATAGCAGGAACTAAAAAGATGCAGTGTAAAACAGTGGGTGATGTTCTTGGAATAAAGTCTATAAGGCAAAATAAGATTTAATTAAAATTTTAAGACTCTCGTCATTATTGAGAGCATTTGCCCACTAAGGGCATTGTTAATGTAGATCTCATAAGAACGTGGTGACTCTGAAGATTATCATTAGCCGATGAGACTGCTGTCAAGGAGCAGATAATTGCTTGTTTCAATTGATTGAGTTACACAAAATTAATTTACCTACTGAGTGTAGTACTCCATGCACTGAGGAGTATATGAAGTTACAACAGAATGTTTATAACTTATAGTTTTATTTTTTTTGTCATACAAGAATGTTGTCTTTGTCTGAGTGTCTCTTTTCTGTTGCCGTAATAAAACACTTTAACCAAAAACAACTTAGGAAAGGAAAAGATTTGTTTTGTTTCTTCTTCCGAGTCATAGATCACCACTGAAGGAAGTCAGGACAGGACCTCAAGCAGGAACTTGAAGTATAAACTGTGAAGGACATTGTTTGCTGGTTCACTTACAGGCTCAAGCTCTGTTGCTTTCTAATAGATATCAGGACCACCTGCCAAGGGGATGGTGCTGCTCTCAGTAGACTGGGCCCTCCTGCATCAATTAACAATTAAAACTGTACCAAAGATACACTGTAGGGCAAATCTGGTCTGAGCGACCCCTTACTGAGACACCCTTCTCAAATGACTCTAGATTGTGTAGAGCTGACCAGTTTGTTGAATATGACTTTCTCCAAGATGAATGACTCAGGAAGAATTTTGAGCCACACCGGTAGGCAACTGGACCAAGTAAAATAGAGATAAAATAAAATCTCTTTCAGAGCTGAGATGCTGTGCTGGTGCTTGCTGTGGTAACTAAACTTCATTCTTCTGGGGCCTCTGAAGACCATGTGAGTTTACTTCAAGCCTGCACACAGCTAGTTGGCATAGCAATAGCTGATGCTCTAAGCCAATGAGACTGAGGCAAGCCACAAATGGTAAACTCAGTATATTTTGAATTTTCCTCATGTAGGCATACAGAGAACATCTATTTATTAAGTATTTTCCATGCATATTTACTGCCAAAGTCACCAGGGAAGATAAGAAAACAAAGCGTAGACTTTTCATTAAGGAACAGCAAGAGAGAGATCACAAGAGATGCAACCAGGCTGGGAAGTCTTCCAGGGTAGGCACTGAGGATTACAGATACAAGCTGGGTCTGGGTTTCTGAGAGCAAGGCAGTCAGACAGAATATGTATGGACAGTTCCAAAGTAGTTGTGTGATTGCTACTTTCTCAAATTTCTATACCTTTTGCTGCATGCGACCCTTCTTCTGCTGCACGAGACCCTGCTTCAAAAAGCAGAGGTCTCTCTTGGAGCCATGAGAGGGCATCATGGCTTCTTCTTGTTCAAATACCTATGCATTTTTGTCATTAGCTAAGCACTGTGCTTAGTACTGGTTTGTCCCACAATACTGGGGGCAATCTGTGTCCTCTATGGTCAGCTGAGAAAACAGGAATGGAGATGGGAGCTTGTTCCTAGCTTGCCCAGAGGTTAAGAATTGAAGTCTTCCTCCTCACTCATATATTCAAACAGAATCATGTACAAGAGTGACTCTTTAGTGGTTCTCCTGTGAGTGTTTGTTGTGTATTTAGTATATGAGGACCTTACAGTCAACCAAGAAGATGGATTCTCCTGTCCAGTAAGATGAATGCTTTAGTGGTGACAGCCTTCCCAGTCCCCAGCTCCCAAAAGTGCTGTCTTCTCTGTTTCTTGATCATGTAGCAAAGCTTCATGGAAATGCAGAAATTAAAACATCTACTAATTTGGTTCCCTTTATAAATGCTCAGTATCACCAAGCACTTGAAGAAAAGTACAGTAAATAAAACCCTTGCTGTTAAGAGACATGGGCTCTCTCCTAAAGGTGGTGTGTCGGAGTAGGAAGGACTACTCAAACCAGTGATAATGGGGAAGGTGGAGAACAGCAGACACCATAGGGTATACCTCAAGGTGGGTGTATCTCACAGGGAGAAAACACAGAATCTTCCTAGCTCCATGTGACCACCCAGAACTGAATGCCCATGGCCATGCCTATAAAGCTGAGGGGCTGTAGAAGCTGAGCTCCTTAGAGTTCTAGAATGTCCTATGTGAGCAAAAGGCATTGGAGTAAATGTTAGTTCCAAAGACAGTAATGCAACCCCAATGGAAGGTAGCTGAAATGAATGTAGAGAGGTTCCCCATGAGTCTGTGGTGGAATGTGGTGGAGCAGACAGGAAACAGGCTGGAGAGACAGCTTGAGAATATGCCACAAAATTTTAGATTCACTACAAACCATTTAGACTGTATCAGGACTTTCTCAATGATGCTGACAATTATTAGAGAATTGTTAGGAGAAACTAAAGTCTGTCTTAAGCATGAAGAGGGGAAGAATTTAAATCTGTCAGAACCACAGCTTAGGTTGTCATCACCTTCCTGGATTTTGAAAAGCCAAACGAACACAGAAGATAAAGGGTATTTTAAAAGGGAAAATGCTATCACAATCAAACCTTATGAAGCTCTTGATCTGTTCAAGAACAAGACATGGTTTGTTTTGGGAAGCCCTACCACAAGAGGCCAAGAATAAAACATAATAAACAAGACAATGTCATCATTAAGGCTCCATGTTCAGAAACACTATATACTAACCCAAATAATTTCACAGCCACAAAAATCCATGAGCACATAGAGAAAGAATCTTAAAAATTCCTTAAATTTGAACTTTTCTTTTCCAGTTTGAAATTTCTACTTTTCCTATGCAAGCAATGAAGACACAGCTCAGTCTCAGGATGATTGGTGACCTAGAGACACAGCTGGCCTCTATTTTTATCACTGTAAAGCCTTCTTTTGTTTGTTTTTGTTTTTCAGCAAGAGGATGACTTTAAGGCCCAAATTCGAGCCTACAAACTGAAGTACTAAAGACAATTTCTATTGTATTTTGTATGTGTACATTTCATACAATGAAGACTGCTTTTCAGGCACATATGCACACACTGAAAAAATATGTATGGCACATTTAAAAAATGTTTGCAAGCCAACCTGAGATGCATAAGGCTGCATAACCAGACATGCCAATTTCAGAGCCATTTAGGATTATGTAGAGCAGCCTACACTGATAGATACTTCACAACAGAGCTAGTATGTCCACATAAATTACTTCTGGCTTGGGGGAGTAAACAAAACCTCAAGCCTAAATGGAGAATGCTGTGGAGAAACTCAAACTCTGAAATTTTATTTCCAAGACTAGAATGGATAGAAGAAGACAGCAGAGCTTGTCTATGTTTGGTTGATTGCTTTTTAAAATTCTCTTTATCCCAAATTAGAGGTAATGGTCTTGGAGAGATTCCTGTGGCTCTGTGTAGATAAAAGTATTAGTCTACAAATGGACATATGTCTGAATGAAGGCAATAATGCAGATAAATTTGAATTTAAAACCACAGTGTAACTAAGGCTCTGGAGACAGGATGATATAGCAGAAACTTTGTCAGAATGGGATTCAAGGACAGAGATCTGACACACAGTAACTTAGCAGGAAGACAAATCTGTGCTCAGGAAGAGAGGAATGGAGAGGAATAGGTGATTTTTTCCCCTACTTCCTCCTCACTTCAACACAACATACCATCTGTTATGGTATGAGTCTGAATGTCTTCCACAGGTTCCTGCTCTGAGCACTTTGTCCTTTTCTTTGGGGCTGTGTGGAAGGACGGCTGTGCTGATTACTTATAGAGCTAGGCCACTAGAGGTCTTTGAAGTTACACCTACCAGAATCTGCTTAGTTTCTAATGCACTGTCATATGGATGCCTTCCACTACAATCTCTGAGCACCAAGAGCTGAGCTGGCCCCTCCAGGCCCTCCCCCCACCATGACCTGAGCCCCTCCCTGACCATTAGCTCTGCCCAGGCCTTCTTTACCATGGTGAGTCATAACCTCTCTATCCCAGATGAACCCTCTTCCCTTAAGTTGCCCACAGAAAGTACTGACACTGAGGATTTCTATAGGAAAAAATATGTTTGCCAACCATGTGGATGGACATTTTGAAAACAAAACTGATACACTGGGAGTTTTTTCTATGACCTGAGGCCCTTAATATAAGAAAAATATACCAACATGAACTTGTCAACTTAATTCCTTCTACACCATAGGAGACTGTCGGAATCAGTGGCCTTGTGTCTCCTTGCATTACCTTGTTAGGTACCAGAGGAGCCTGTGGTAATCCCCTGTGGTAGGGATTGTAGATTGGGCTATGCTCTGCCGAATTAAGGGTTGTTTGCAAAGTGTCACATGGCATGTGAATCTCTTACATGCTCAAGAGCAGGATGAGGTATGATGGTGTGCTCAGTGCAAAGCACCCTGAAAATTTGGCTGTCTTTAGCTCTGCAACACAGCCACTGTACTGCAGGGGTGTGGTTCCCTAACACCAACATCTAGAAGATCTCACAGTGCAGGATGTACACTACTGACCTTGGAGGTCACTCACTATGCCACAGGTGTGAGGTTAAGTGTGAGAAAGCCTGGTTTAGCCAGGTGTGTGGTGCATAGGTGTAATCAGAACCTCTAGATATGCCTGCATCCTGGTGGTGTAAAGGGTGGATATTGATTAAGACAGGAGAAAGATATCCTTTGAGCAAACTCTCTACAATGAGGCCAAGTCATATTGTCTGTATGACCTACGGAATGGTACATGATTACTCTATATCTAATGTATGCTCTACTCTGGGTATCCATCAGTAATTCTCCTTTGCATGAAACCTAACTGGGTGCAAATTGTTCAATTCCCACTCAGGTGCAACATTCTCAGGAATTCATAAGTTATGGCTAGTTTTGTCTTGCAGAAGCAGAATTCATATGACTTAAGAAATCCTACCTAAGGTTACAAGAGGAATCTTATAATCATCCATTCAAAACTAGTTGAGTAAATTAAGATTTCCTAGGCAAGTAATTGACGTTAAACCAAAACTAAATATTTTACAGTCACATGTGCTCCTTCCTAAAAACTGGAGCAATAAGGAGAATCTGCTGAGGCTGAAAATAGCATAAAGCAACCAAAGTGACTGGGAGTGACCATTGGAGTGGACTCAGCCAAGGTGACTGAGAGTGACCATTGGAGTGGAGTCAGCCAAAGTGATTGGGAGTGACCATTGGAGTGGAGTCAGCCAAAGTGATTGGGAGTGACCATTGGAGTCAGACTCAACCAAAGTGACTAGGAGTGACCATTGGAGTCAGACTCAACCAAAGTGACTGAGAGTGACCATTGGAGTGGAGTCAGCCAAAGTGACTGAGAGTGACCATTGGAGTGGAGTCAGCCAAAGTGACTGAGAGTGACCATTGGAGTGGAGTCAGCCAAAGTGATTGGGAGTGACCATTGGAGTGGAGTCAGCCAAAGTGACTGAGAGTGACCATTGGAGTGGAGTCAGCCAAAGTGACTGAGAGTGACCATTGGAGTGGAGTCAGCCAAAGTGAT
>JADRCH010000011.1:20869663-20910802 GCA_019843965.1 Rhynchomys soricoides
GGAGTGGAGTCAGCCAAAGTGATTGGGAGTGACCATTGGAATCAGACAGCAAGGGATGAGCTAGAACCCAGGTCACATCTTGTGTCCACAACCAAGAGAGACCCCAATTCCACACACCATCCAAGCTGGGCACTTCCCTCCCTGCCTGAAGAGTAGCCAGCCTAGAGTAGTTCTCTTAAAACCCCTTATGCTGGTATCTATGGGAAACAGAGACTCTACAGCAGAACAGGCCACACTTGCAGTGTGGAGAGATGACTAGCCAGGCTAACGGAACCTATTTAAAATAAAATCTAAAGAATCCACAAAAACCAAACACAAAGAGTTGCTGGGTGTTGTAAGATAAAGTAGAGAATATTCTTGTTAAAGCACTGGTTTAACCCATGTAGGTTAGCAATGAAGTAAAAGTGCTTGTTCTGTGGAAAGGAGGTGAGCTGAGCAGAAAGTCTGATGGGGACAGGAGGTAGCATTTGGTATTTAATGTGGAAGAGGGTGTAAGGGTGCAAGCCTGGTTCCAAAGTCTCTGCACATGTTGTGGGGTGATAGGACAGCCATGTATTCAGAAGAAAAGCCTGACTGTGTCTAAGTCAGCTGTAACCAGAAAACAGAGGCATATGATCCTGAATACAGCTTCACCTTAAAGAGCCTGTCCCCTTACCCTCACAAGAAAGAAATAAAGAAGAAGTGAGGGAGATGATTGGGAGGGGAGTAAAGGCTTCCCCCAGGAGGCACTGGGAATCCCAAAGGTTTTAAGTTAAAATTGCCTCCCGGCTCTTGCTCCCTGCAGTAAATTTGTCAACCTCAGAGTCATCAAATGATCATTTTAAACAGAGCAACCTCTTGAGTGGCTTCTCAGTCAAATCAGAGCCCTTCCCACGGCCTGGCTCAGCCTCTGATCAGCGGATCTCCTCAGCAAGCTACTGCACCCTTCACCAAATCAGAGGAGCCCAGCCTGGGTGATCCAACAGAATTAGGTCATTATCAGCACAGGTTGACCTACTTAGTGTCTTTCACAGTGATATCTCTTATGACATGCAGGACATCCTGTATGATATCCTGTGTGATCTGCTGGAAGAAGATAGTCTATGTAAGACAAAGCCTGGGTGTCCTCTCAAATAGGTCCAATAAGCCTCTGCCCTTATTATTGATAATATTAAATATGTTCTAATATTTTAAGGTCAATGAGCAATGGCAGCACAATTTATTTTTTAATATTTTATTTATTTATTTGTGTGTGCGTGTGCGTGCGTGCGTATGTGTGTGTGTGTGTGTGCGCGTGTGTGTGTATGAGTGAGCATTCCCGTTTTACAAATCAAATGTGGAGATCAGAGTACAATTTACAGGAGTTGGTTCTCTCCTTCTACTATGTGGGTCCTAGAGACTAAACTCAGGCTCTCAGCCTTGGCAGCAAGAGCTTTTACCCTCAGAGCCATCCCACCAGTGCCAAAATAATCTATTCTTGAAGGGGAGATTCGAAACTACATATCTTTGTCTGCATGTTGCTTTTTGTGCTTCAATCCCAGCACTAACAGCGGAAGAGACAGAGGCAGAGGCAGAGGCAGAGGCAGAGGCAGAGGCAGAGATTCTGAGCTTGCCCTGAGGTGTAAATGGTGACATGTGAAGTTAGGAATGAGATCCCGCAGTCCTTGGCTAACTGCCCTCCATTTTTGTCTTTCTGATGGTAGCTATTCTCGATGAGGAGACAGGTAACCACTGTTTTACACTGGAGAAAATCATCATATGATTGCATTCGCAAGTAAAATAAAATGCACATTTGCTATGTGGCACCAAGAGTGTTTAAAAATATGTTGTTTTAATTGTAAACTAGTTAATTTAAAAGTATACGGTTGGTAATATTTTGTTGTGTTTAAGAAAAAAAGGTGATGTGAGTTGAAGACAAGATGGAGCTTTAGGAAGAAAATGGCATTGCTAAGAGAAGGCGAAATAGGAGTTTATACAGGAGTGTGGAGAATTAAGTAACTACAGGGTCACGTCTACAGCTCTTACCATCATATTCCTGTCACTTAATATTTTCTTTGACGCCTAGTTCCATAAAAGCCTACTGAATCAACAAAGGGAAACACACCCGATTATGATCCAGGACATATGCTGTGTCCTGCCTCAGAAGAGAGCCAATTTTGTAAGACCAAAGTGCACATTGAAACAGCAATTCCTTCATTTAATTGAATTGTCCCCTTGAGCATTTCTTGGGCATCTGTTATGTGCCCAGATTTTGTTTCAGTCAATGGAAACATAAATGAAATATGAATGATGCTAGAAATAAATATATGAACACATATTTGCAATGTAGGTGATAATGGGACTTCAGAGGACTATAGAAGATGCTACACAGAAAGGTTAGACAGAAAGGAACTCTGTTGTGTGAGACAATGAACAAGCCTCCTAAGGTCACCCATGCTCTGTGTGGATCCTTCCTTAGTGTGTAATGATGAAAGAATGACTTGCTTTTACCCTGTGTGGTTAGTGATGAAATCCCCTCTTGTTCACAAAGCCACTCTCTGTGCATTCCATTAGCGTCTCTTCACTGTTCCTTTCATCACACTCAAGATTCTTTAAAACAACAATTCCAAAGTAGCTGTTAACAATTACATATTCATATTTCTAAAATACTCTTCCAGGTCTTCATCAAGCAAAGGTAAAGATTTCCATGATTTTACGTTAGATATCTTAGGTATCAGATACAGAAAAGCTCTGTTAGCCCCAGAGTCAGGTTCCTCTTTTCACTGAAAACACCCACTTCTGACAGATGTGCTCACTTCAGTGATTACTCTTGAGTCCCTTTCTCTGCTTATTAAAAAGTTGTGGCTCTGCCCCACCCTACACACATATGTCATAGATGTGCAGCTTGGTATTCATGTGGGTCCCCAACAACTGGAGGGGCACTGTTCCTAAAGCTGTTGCTTGTCTGTGGAATATGTTCTCCTAACTGGGCTGCCTTGTCTGGCCTCAGTGGGAAAGGATGTGCCTAGCCCTGCAGAGATTTGATGTGCCAAGGTCAGAGAATACTGGAGGTTTGGAGGGGTGAGAGACCACCCTCTCAGAGGAGAAGGGGAAGAAGGGAGATGGGATAGGGGACGGTGTGAGGAGGGACAGCGATTGGGATATAAAGCAAGTAAAAATGTTGCAGCTGTAACACTGGGGTTCGCTGCGTGCCCCTATGTTGCAGCTGTAACACTGGGGTTCGCTGCGTACCCCTCCCACCATGGCAGCCAGTGTCTCCCTCATCCCCTATAATTTCTTACAAATACCGGAACATAACTATTGTTCTTCTTACATGGTGACCTAGTCCTTTATAAAGCTTTTGTTCACACTGTTCTGCTGGTGATTCAAATTCAGAACCATAGACACTGCTCCCGGATTTGAGTTGTAGACTTAGGCATGAAATGTATGTCTTTATTACATGATTCAATTTCAACAAGAACATAGGACTTGAAATGCAGATTTCATTAGCAGGAGGTACTTAGAAGCAAGCTGGCAGGCATGTTGTTCTTGCTACTATACTGTGATAAACAAGTATCAGTCCTAAGCCAGTGTGAGTACCAGTGATGCTCAGTTTCAGGAACAGCATGATCCATGCAGCCCTCAGCAACAAACAGCCTTACCTACCAAGAGCTGCAGTAGACCTGCTTGGTAGGCAAGAGCCACACCCTAAGCCTGGTGACTCTTCAGGGCTTCTGTGTGTTAAGCTATACTTTCTAATGTATCCATGCAGCCTATACATTCCTAATGTATACAGTCACCTGTACTAAGCTCTTGTCAAGATGTGAACTCCTTCCATTGCAAGGCCTGTTGATACCTGCCTATAGCTGCAGTTTCAATCCAGGCCCTTCATCCCAGCAAGGCTGATCTACATCCAAGACTCCAGCATTTTGCCTGAAGTCTCTTTCCTAACACTTCTCCCATGTTACTTGCTGCATCAGAGAGTATATCCCTGTAATAAAACTTTGTAAAAGCAACTCTCTTCTGTCCAGGCAACTTCATATGATAATTTTTCTATCAGTAGAATTTGCATGTTCAATTCAAATGTTGTATGGTGTTGTGATACAGTTGTTTAAATTTCTTCACATGCATGTAAAACAAAATCCTGGAAAAGGAAAATCTACTTTGTTTGGGGTTTTTCCCAGCATTTGATTATTATTTGATTATTATTATTACTTGATATATTATTTGGCTGTTCAAGGAAAGCTTCACAAATGTATGTATAAGTGAATATTGTCTGTGACATTACATGTACATACATATTGGGTCCAGAAGCTCATCTACAGTTTACACCACAGATCTGCCAGGTGGATTTTATCATGACTCTTTTGCCCTTGAGAAAACTGACCTCAAGAGGTTAATCCTAATAGGCCAGGAGGCTAACCATTTCTGCCCCCAGCACCACCCCAGTTGGATGTTGTCAAGAATACCAGAATATGAGAACTATCTTTGACTGGCTTTCTTCCATTCCTTTCCAGCTCCAAGCACAGCCCAGTATGGAATTACTGGGAGCGCCTGTGACCTCTTCTCCTGCTGGAGCCTTGCGTTGACACTATCTTCTATCATCAGTATATTCTACCTGAAGAATGCTGTCCTACAATGAATCTAAAGACCCGTGAAAGGCTTTTAAGGAGTCTCTGGGAGTGCTGATGGCTGGATCCAATCTGGTGCAATTGGGTTGAAGCAGCGTGGGATACAATCGGCCGTCTGTACGCGGGTGACGCCTTTTGTCTGTGGAATCGCTGGTTGTGTAAATACTTTCATTCTCCTTTCCTTTTGATTAGACACACGACCTTGTGAAGCACTGTACATTGTCCCTTTTTTAAGATGTGAAAGGTCTGAACTTACTTTTAGAGGATATTAATTGTGATTTCATGTTTGTAATCTACAACTTTTCAAAAGCATTCAGTCGTGGTCTGCTAGGCTTCCGGCTGTAGTTTACATAACAAATATTGCAGTGAACCCATGATTCTTTAAGGCTGCAATACAAGGGTCCCATGCCCTTTTTCAATAAGAGTCAACCCACATTTACAAAGACGCATTTTTTTCCTTTTTGATAAAAATTCAAATAATATTGCCTTCAGATCATTTCTTCAAACTATAACACATATCTAGATGTCCCTGCTCGCATGACATCCAGGTTTTGGAAATGAGCCTTGAAATATAACTCGCTATGCTTCTCCTAATTTCAGCATGGGTGTGCCTTCATAAAATAATCTCTTTGTCTCTGACAAATACATAATGTTTTCCTAAACCTTGCGATTTGGAAGCAAAAGAAAAAAATAGTAAATTATACCAATAAGCTAAACTCTACCCTATTTTGGGGGGCCAAGAAGCTATTAGGCTATGTCTAGTCATTACCCATGGGGCCTGAGAACTTTGTTCACAGCATCTCAGTTTTCTTGATAAAACAATTTAATAACATGATTGAAGTTCGGGTTAAATATTAGTGACACTGTGGGAAAGCATAACCCATCACAGGACAGCGCAACCTGTTTTAGAGACCGCTGGTAAAGCAGCAGTCTCCTGCACTATTGAAGTTGATACCCTAACACGGCTTCTCTGCACAGACCTCAGCCCTGTCACCCAAGAGGCGTGAGGCAGTGAGTGCTCAGATTAGGCTTTTACATCAGTAAGTTACAGTGACAGAAACCCTGCAGATTCTCCATCTGATTTTTCTGTCCTTTGGTTGATAGGAATGCACCTTATGTTCATTAAAATTCCAAAATGTGTTTTACCAAGTATTGTGCATCCATGCACAACAGATCAGCCCTAAAGTAACTAACTCTTCACCAGAATCTTGGTAGTCATTACCACTCTAACTGATGCCAAAACTGAAGACTCACCATGCTTCACTACATCTTACAGGACACATATGAGATGCAACCAAATGGACACACCAGAAGGAGGGCATCATGGGATATGTTAATCACTCAATGATTGTGAATATTACATTTTTTCTATTTAAGAAACAAAACTACATTTTTGAAGGAAAATGCTGTTAGTCTAACTACTATATTACAGGAATAGGCTCATGATCTTGCTTTTGACCAAAGAAAGACCAGAGCCTTGAAAGCCATTTTTCAGGTCTGATGAAGTTGCCAATTTCAGCATGCCTAGGTTTCTACAGTGACCTTCTGCACACCCTAACTAAAGACCTACTCTCAAAACTACACACAAGGACTTTTACAGTGATTATTTTAGATAGTACATGTTTTGCCCTAGAAGGATGGCTTTAAATTTTTTATTTTTTCCCAAATAAATTTTAGACCCAAAAGACACCATAAATCTATTTTAATTAGGAAAATGACATAAGTGAGGAGACATAAATACAGAGTCTTCCCATGAAATGGCAATAATGTGGCATAATGCTATGAAATTTACTAGCTGTAATAAATTTATGTCATTTTGATTGATATATTAAAAGTGAATTTTGAAAATTATGGCATTTAAATTTCTAGGTGATTTGTTACTAAAAATGTTCTTTGTGGAATTAGTGATCAAACAACAGAATTTTTTTTCTTTGTATTGCAGCTTTAAAGTAGCACACTCCACAATAACCTACTTGTTAGAGCTAGCGGTGCTACCATGGAGTGTTGGCCACCGGAACCGCTGTTTGGGGACAGAAGCAGTTGGAGAATGCATATTATAACGTGACCGTTTCCCTAGAGTTAAAAATGCCTCCTCTGTGTAAGGTGTGTAGGGTACATGTGAGGTAAACTGAGGTATAAAATACAGATGAACCAAATAATTAGTTCTAAGTGTTGTCATGATTCCGAATTCGTGGAGTCCGGTGTTTTTCCATAGAGTGTGACGAAGGACAGTCATAGCTCAGTAGCTACATGTATTTGACTTTATGTTAGAAGAGACTTTCTTGAGTGACATTTTAATAGAGGAGGCATCCGCTATGTTTTTCTGTATTACGGCAGCATAGTCCTTAGGCGCCTGGACAGAGTGAAACCATGAGTATTTATGAGTTCAGTATTGTTCAAATAAGGCTACAGTATTTGCTTTTTTGTGTGAATGTATTGCATATAATGTTCAAGTAGGTGATTTTACATTGACGGGCATCTGAAATGTCTGATTACTCCATTTTCTCAGTCCTGACTGTACAAGATTGTTGCAATTTCAGAATAGCAGTCTTACGAAGTTAATTTATCTTTTGATTTACAACAATTTCTTTAGCTATTCATTTCAGCGTTATGTTTTCCACAATATCCATTTGTGGGATTCCTTTTGTTGCCCCTAAATTTTTAAAGAAAGAAGGAAAGAGAATAACGGTAGAGAAAGGAGAATGAGGAGAAGGAGAAAAGAAAAGAGTACAGGAGATAAACAGAAATGACTGAAGGAAGGGAAGAGATGAGGAGGGACAGTGGGGGAGAGCTGGAATCTTCTGCTGATGAGCCTATTGGGCTGCGTTCTTGGTTTAACTGCAAATGGCCTAATTTTTTTCCCAATAATCTTATTCTAAACCTAAGTCCTGCTATGCCCTGCTGGGCAAAATTTATGGAATGATTGGCACTGGCCCAGGCCACAGTACTGAGTGCTTTTTGCAGACACTGAGATTTGAGAGAAAGCATTTCAAACATAAAGTCACTTTGGGGATCACAGCTTCACTGAAAAATTATCTTCTCATAACATTTATGCTAAGTCTAGAAAGTAGACTGGAAAGCTAAGAATCACCCAGATAATTCAGGACAAAACTGCACACATATAGAGAAGTACCCCAATCTGTGAAGTCTGAACACTCTGAGCAACTGAACTATCAAAGTCAATCAATGGTATTGATCAAATTACTGAATAATTGTTAATTTACCCATTGTGCTTAGCTTTGTAACACAGCTGAAAGTTACCTATTTAATCTTTTCAATAAAAAAATTTTTTTTTTGAAATCCAGAAGTGATTTTAAAAAGAGGTCAGGTTTCTAACTATTTATTGAAGTGTGTGGGTGTACAGTATTTCAATAGATATGAATATGGATAAATGGTATTGCCTTAAGATCCTCTGAAATGTACTTACTTTAAAGACTGGAAAATGCCTTTCCTGTCTTTAGGAAAACATCCATATTTCATAATCTGATGTAAAATATGTTGTACTGTTCCAATAGGTGAATATAAAGTCAGTTTATCAATTAAAATATGTATTTGACTCATTTTAAACTCTTTTAGTCTGAGAAGCAAAGACGTGGTAGCTTAGGCCTGCCCTCCCATTGTCTCCTATCTCTCCCGAACTACATGGTGACATAGTGTGAGAACTTGAATTCCATGGCTCTCAAGGGCTCCAAGCTGGATCTGTTATGGTTCCCTAAAGATCTGACAATATTCACAACATTTGTCCAAACTTTACTTTTTGGAGATATATATTCTTTTGAGTGTTTACTTGGAGTGGGACATGTCTCTGGTAGAGCCTGGGGGTGGGGGGTAAAACCCAATGCTCATGCAAACTGACAATACAAATGCCTGCAAAAGTCTGTGGCTTCTTAAAAGAGATGGGGATAAAGCAATGGAGAATATACATACCACTCAGGGCATCTAAATGCAATTTATTTTCCATATCTTGCTTTCTAAGCAAAGCCTGCTCTGCAAATACTACAATATATAAATGAATGCATTCCACAAGAGTGATTGATTTAATCCCTCTTATCTAAATATGCCTATCTGTGAACACAACAAAATTAATCAAAATATTGAGGCTGGAAAGACAGGAAGGTTGGAGCTGAAGAGATGGGAATATTGGTGCTGGAGAGATAAGAAGTTTGGGGTTGGAGAGAGAAACAGCCAGCATTCTCTTGCTGCTGCTCTTACAGAGGATTCAAGATGGATTTCCAGCATACAAATAGATGTCTCAAAACTGAGTGTAACTCCAGCTCAAGGGATCTGATGCATTCTTCTGTCCTCTACAGGTACTGCATTCATGTGCAGACACACACACACACACACACACACACATTCATAAACATTCATATACACACACATACACACTCATTCAAACACACAGATACAAATATATACACTCATTCATACACACACACACACACACAGAGAGAAACACACAGACATACACTCACATACACAGAGACACATACACATATGCACTCATTCAAACACACAGATATAGAATCTTAAATCAAACTAGCAATGGCCCTGATAAGAGTCTTTAATCTTCCATCTGAAATTTCACAAGCCAGGCCTCCATCTTCTGCACTGTTCTCAACATTATCTTCCAAGCTCCTACAGAACATTCCACAGAGCTCTTAACATCCCAATGACTCTTCTAGCTCAAAGTTCCAAAGTCCTTCCACAGTCTTCCCCCAAACATGGTCAGGTTGTCACAGGAATACCACACTATGCTGGTACCACTTTGTTTTTGTCAGGGTTTCTATTCCTGCACAAACATCATGGTCAAGAAGCAAGTTGGGGAGGAAATGGTTTATTCAGCTTACTCTTCCACATTGCTGTTCATCACTAAAGGAAGTCAAGAGTGGAACTCAAACAGGTCAGGAAGCAGGAGCTGATGCAGAGACCATAGAGGGATGTTTTGGTGGTTTTGGTTAGCTGGGGCTGAAGAAATCAGCTATGATTAACAAGATACCAGAACTACTAAAGCAAAACCATTGTATTACTGGGACTATTGATGCTAGTTAGCTGGGGGAAATTGGTAGTGATTGAGAAGAGACCAGCATCATTGAGGTGAAATCTTCTGAGAAGTGTTTTCTGAGAGCACAGAGGTTGTGTTTGAGAGATAACCAGGGTTCTACCTTGTGCAGTGGCTGGACTTGGTAATGTGTAACAGTCACCCAGGTGGTGCTGGTTTTGAAGGCATGAAGGAGTCATGAAGAACAGCTGAGGCCTGGGCACAGTGAGAGGCCGAGGAAGGCCATTGGTGAAGGTGCAGCCTCAGTTGCAATTGATGGCCCAGGACTGAAGGGGTCATGCAAAGAAGGTGAGGCTTGGCACCATGAAGAGAGCCTATGAGAGGCTGTTGGTAAAGCCTAGTTGCAGCAGAAGACAGCAGTGTTTTGGAGATGCCAGTACCATGAGATGACTGCCAAAAACAGTGGAGTACAAGCATCTGGAGCCTAGAAGACAAGGTATGTGCTACAAAGGGCAGAGCTGGAGAAGTGACTCAAGCCCTTGCAGGAATCCAGAAGATCATGAGTGGATCCCAGACATTGGACAGTTGGAGTTTGCTTTTGCTTTTGATTGTGACTGTGCCCTGATATATTTTGCCTCCTGAAGGAAGGTATTTTTGTGGAGCCCACAGTTAAGAGGCTTAATTCTAAAAAGACTGAATTCTAAGAGATTGGATATTTTTAAAGGGATTGAAATGTTAATATGTAAGAATTTGCAAAGACTGTGGGACTTTTAAAGTTATTTAGATCTTGGGGATGAATAAGAAAGTAAGGGTTAAGGCTTAATAGTGATGTATTTGTTTGTCAAGTTGACTAGTGGTCAATTGTACTGGCTGGTTTGTGTCAACTTGACACAAGCTGGAGTTATCACACAGAAAGGAGTTTCAGTTGAGAAAATGCCTCCATGAGATCCAGGTGAAAGGCATTTTCTCAAGTAGTGATCAACGAGGATGGGCCTCTTGTGAGTGGTACCATCTATGGGCTGGTAGTCTTGGGTTCTATAAGAAAGCCAGCTGAGCAAGCCAAAGCAAGCAAGCCAGTAAGAAACATCCTTCCATAGCCACTGCATCAGCTCCTGCTTCCTGCACTGCTTGAGTTCCAGTTCTGACTTCCTTTGGTGATGAACAGCAGCCTGGAAGTGTAAGCTGAATAAACCCTTTCCTCCCCAACTTGCTTCTTGGCCATGATGTTTGTGCAGGAATAGAAACCCTGACTAAGTGTCTACTGACTATAAGTTACCCTTTCATTTTCCAATGCTCCCATGAAGTATGAGGCTTAAATACATCCTGTATGCAATGTGGGGAATATAATTATGTTTTGTCCTCAAATGTGATACAAATCCTCGAGATGTCACTTTGATTCAGAAGGCATGGAAAACATGACTTCATGTATGTATGGAGAACATTAATTCCCTATTGAAGGAGATAAAAAGTATTATAACTAGAAAACAGGAGAGTCCAAAACCACATACCTCCATGATCGGAACACTGAACTTAAGCTTCTGGGGTAGAAAGAATCCAGCTGAATTGTGAAAGATCTGTAGGGGTGGCGGCATCTGCATCTAACAGAGATTCACCACCTTTTATACAGAACTTAGATGAATTCAAATGCCAGGAAAGGTTCAGAGAGCCCCATACATCTGGGTCTGGTGATCTGAGTTGAGGGTCAATAAATAACACAGGGGTATTCACTACAGTAAAACATGTCCTCAAGTGATGTGACATTTTAAAGCAGCTGGGTGTGGTGGTATATGCCTTTCTCCCCTGCCCTCAGGGGGCAGAGGCAGGTGGATCTCTATGAGTTCAAAGCCATAGTGGTCTATTTAGTGAAGCCCTGGCTCAAAACAGCAGTCAAATTAAATAAATTAACAATATTGGAGCTTTGATAATATAATCTCTCTTTCAGGAACTGACAAACCAAAATCTAGGTTATTCACATATCTGATATTCTACAGTCTCTGTATTCTAACAACTCTAGCTTGGGTATCTCACAAACCACCACTCAATAGGCTGGGACACATGGAGAAAGGATTATAAACACTGCAAGAACTACATCACTTCATGAGCCTGCTCTGTTTAAAAAAAAAAAAAAAAGTAAGTGCATTTGGGGGCATTTGTTTAAAAACTTAAGGGGAAAATCTTTGGATTGTACACTGGGAGCATTAACTATTAGTGAAGTAGCTATTTATCAAAAACAACAACAACAAGAAACATGAACAGATGAGATAACAAGACTTCTTCACCCACATTCCAATATTATGATGCAGAATGATGAGCCTCCATTGCAGAAGCTAATACTGGCTACTTGGACTAGAGAGCCCATGTATTGTATTCTAGGTTGGTGAGAGCAGAGCCACGGGAGATGTGTGGTCCACCCAGAGGCTTTCTGCCTTCCTTTCAAGTGGATTACTAAAAGCATTACTGAGTTACTTGGTTAAACTGGGAATTTTCTAGCTTCATTAATTCTGACCTTTTTAACACTCAAAATGTTAACTTTACACTAACCAAGGCCTATTCACATTTCCTGCAGCTCAGAATTGTGTTTAAACAAGCACTTCAAGCCTAGGGGAATTCCAAAGAGTGTGGGGATTTAGCTTAGAAAAGGGTCTTAGAAAATAATCCTTGAAGGCTGCAACAGGGTAACAATAGAGAACAAAGGTTTCCTGATTATTCTAAAAACCACAACAGGGCCATAGAAAGAACTGCCTGTGTAGCTTTCTAAGTAGCTTCATTGATGTAGACAATGGTTGCCTGGAAACCCCACATCTCCCTGCAACACAGTTTGACAAGTGACCATGCCAAAGCAGGGTCAATAGCTCATTTTTAACAGACTCCTTATGAAATGGTTGGTGGAGACTTGAAACCGTTTCATGCTGTTTTACTTTAGAAAACAAAATTCCTACCCCAAGTCCCACTGCAGTCCATGGTCTGGAGGACAAGCTTACAAGCTGGGCATGTGGTATTCTGGGTAATTTCAAATAAATAAATAAATACAAGAAATTGCATCCATGCAAACCCACCATTTCTGTTTCTTTTTCCTTTGCTCAGATTTTAGCATGAGGAACATCTTGTGACTTAATTAATCAGAAGGCAGCACCTGCTCTCTGTGCTGACATGGAGAAAAACAGACTTTTTTTTTTTTAATCAAATTTGTTTCTGGAAATTCATCTTTCCTGTTAGTAGACAACTGGCTCATGTTTGGGACATCTTCAGTCAAATTCTTCAGAATGTTGACATGAAGGAAGACAGCTTTGTGCTTTCATTACATTTTGAGTGATCCCCCCCCCCTTTTTCTTTTTCTTTTCTTTTCTGGAATTGTATATATCTACATTACAATGAGGCAGTGTGTGTACTCAAAAATTCTTGTTTTCTCACAATTCTGTTCTTGCAATGTGGTAACAAAGCTTTCTAGTTTGCATATGACTAACACAAGGTGTCCTGTAACTCATTCCCAGACCAGTAGCACTTCAGAAACTCTCTGCTATGTATTGGAAATTCTTTTAAAGGGCTATAGGATGCCTATTCTTGGTTGTCAACATGATTACAGCTGGAATTAACCAAGACCCAAGCAGTTGGGTACACCTACAAGGGAATTTTTTTAAATTAAAAATAGATTCTTCTCTTACAATACATTCTAACCACAGTTTTCCCTCCTTCCAGTTCCTCCACCCCAGCCCTCTCCTGACCCACTCTCCCTTCATTTCCCTTAATCTGGATCTTTTGAGATGAAATGACCTATTTTAATCCAGATCTTTTGATGTGGGAAGATCCACCTTTAATCTGGGCCTCACCTTCCGTTGGCAGCCTATGGTAAAGGACAAGGAAGAAGGAAGATTTTTGTTCTTTGCCTGCTTGCCCTCATTATCCTCACTGGCAAGTCCATTTCTTCACTGTCATTAGAGCCTACTTTAGGATTCTGACATAAACTGAAAACCAACTAAGACATCAGCCTTATGGACTGAACAACTACTGGATTCTTAGACTTTCTGTTGGTAGGCAAGCATTGTTGAACTAGCTGGACCACAATCTGTAAGCCACTCTAATAAATCCCCTTCAGATAGACAATCAGACAGATAAATTCTATCAGTTCAGTTCCTCTAGAGAACTCTGACATAGACTGAAAATGGACTTAACATCTCTCAGATACCTTGGAATGTTTTCATGGCAATCATTCATTCACTCATAAGACAATCAAGCCTGATTTAGTGGCCTGACTAGACCTAGCTAGAAAGAATCTTCTGGAATTATTGGGACATGATCATCATCACACCAAGACAAAAACAGGAGCTTCTCTGATGCAAATTATGTTGGCTGCCCTGCTGGGATGGAAAGGTATCCTGAGACTGGAGCCCAGGAACCACACAGATCTGAGGTGGGACGATGTCCCTATGGAAGGGCATCCTGAGGTACAGGAGCCTGGGAACCATAGGGCTCTATAGAGGAAGCTTCCTCAGCAGAGGCCTTGCAGCCCCGAGGGAGGATATCCCTGGCTGAGCTGGAGTGTTACAGTGTAACAGCGCTGCTTTGCTACTTCTCTTCTTCAGTGTTGCAGCTCCCAGGGAAGAGTATCCCCAGCTGACCTGAGGAGAGTGGAGCGTTGGCCCCCTTTCACTTCGTAGTTTTTTCCCATCTTCAGTTCTTTGCTTCTTAGCTTCCTGGATTCTTCCAATGAGAGAATCATACCAGGCAGCAAATCTCATAAAAGAGATTTATTGGGTGTGGAGGGACAAATCCAAGGGAATAAGCGAGGGGCAGGCTGAAGAGAGCAGGTAGAGGAGATAAGGCTGGGACTGAACTGGAAGAGGGAGAGAGAAGCAAGAAGGTAGATATGGAGGGGAGGAAGGAGGAGGTGTATATGTGGCTTGGCTCTACGTGAAAGAAAGCAATGGCTTCTCTTTGCAAAGTGGCTTCAATGTCCATGTTTACAATCAGTGAACACAGTGACAGAAATAAAGCTGTTAATCACTATTTTACATTTGTCTCCCCTTGTCACCTGAAAAGTTTGGTAATTCGTCTGAAATTATATCTCGACAAAACGGTCATCGCACCTCTTGCTCAAAGACATATGGTAATGGTTCATTGTGTCACACACAAAAATGCTAAAAATCAAAATTCCATTTCTCTATAACTTTAGTAGTGTTTAGAGCCCTTTCTTACTAGAAGATACACAAACATTTCCAAAAAATGTCTGCATATGTTAATATTTAGCTACTCACAACATATCCCTAAAAGCACATGGATGTGCAGTAGATAGAACACAGAAAGTCACTACAGATTTGCTTCTCTGATCATTTAGTAACAGTTTTCTAAACTGTAGTTGGAGGAAACAATTCAGTGATGTCTATAAGCTTAGTGCTTTTAAATCCAAGTTCTTAGACTGCTAAAATAAATACATGGGACATTTCATCCCAATGTTACATTTTATGTGATATAAACTTGAAAACAAACTGATAGATGATTGATAGAGAGAGAGAGAGATAGATGATCAATAGATAGGTGATAGGTAGGTAGATAGATGATGGATAGCAGTATATAAATACATAGATATAGGTAGATGATAGATAAATAGAAGATAAAGATAGATATTAATATATAGATGTATAGATTGATGTGGATATATAGATAGATGATAAATAGCAATAGATACATAGATAGATTTAGATAGATGATAGATAGTATATAGATAATAATAGGTAAATAGATGACAGATAGATAGCAATATATAGAAACATTTTTATAGATGATACATACATTAGATGATAGCTAAATTGATAGATGATAGATACAATAGATATATATATTTAGATAGATAATAGGTAGATAGATATTAATAGAGAGATAAGTAGATGATAGATAGATAGATAGATAGATATGATGTGTAATCAGACAAAATGAACATAGTGTTAGAGAGGAGAATTTTCATTTTATTTTTTGTGTATATAGATATTTTGCCTGTTATCTGTGCATCTCATATGTGACTGTACCCATGGAGGTCAGAAGAGGGCATTGGGTCCTCAGGAGCTGGAATAACAGGTGTTTGTGCACCACCATGTGGGGACTGGGAACTGGAACCCTAGATCTGCAAGAGCAGCCCACCAGTAGTTTAAGCACTGAGTCCTCTCTCCAGCCCTGGACAGGCATTTCTTCAGGGCAGTTTGACATTTAGGTTAGAAAGGGTTCCATAAATTTAATAATTTTATTAGAGCCATTTGTACATCTAACAAAATCACATGCAAGAAAAAGTCACATTCAACTTTCCAATTAACATTAAAAACTAATCACCCTTAGAAAAGTATCTTCATTTGGTAGCATCGTATTTCTAATCAATTTTCTTTTTAAAGTGAAGCTATAGATATGTAAGTTTGAGCACTGAGACACTCTGAAGCACAGAAATCTATAAAGTTTATAAGAGTTGAATTTCAGATCTCTGTGTCTTCATCTAGATTCTCTGTTCTTCTGTATGGTAAGGCGGTGTGGACAAATGACTTGGTCAAGTAACGCTAGAATTGGTTTGGATGGCAGCTTTTGTATCTTTGTTAGATAATGAAAGCACAACACGTCATTTTTAAAAAAAAAAAAAAAAAACCAAGCCTTCTTATTTTGCTAAGTCTCAGGATTTTTATCTTGGAAAAGGCAAATGAAGGTACCACACTTACCTGTCATCCATGAGTGTTGCCCTGTGTCATTTAGACCAACATAAAATATGAAGCTCTTGGTCTTATTGTAGCTTTGTTTATGCCTTGTTTGTTTGATCTGGCAGAGAGAGAGACAGAGAGAGAGAGAGAGAGAGAGAGAGAGAGAGAGAGAGCAGAGAGGCTGGGGGTTGGGAGGAGGAAACTGCCGTGGGGATGTAGTATATGAGAAAAGAATTAAAAGAAGAAAAAAAACACTTTTTAAAAAATGAGATTTATCTATTCCTCCCATCACTAAGCTTTTGTGAAATTCGCACTGTAGGCCACTAGGTTGATGAGGGGGTTCTCAGTGTATAATCAAAGGGAGATGAGCAAAAATAAATAAAGATTCCTGCACCAAGAAGCTCTGAAAATGTGTGTACGGAGTGTTGGAAGGGAACAATGATCAACCAACCACCGGCAAGGCAGGAAGAATTTCTCAAAAGAGGTGACATCAGTTGCTAGATCTTGTGATGTAGCAGTTTCCTGCCCACTGAAAATCGTAATAAATATTTGATAAACATGATCTGGAGTTTCCATTTAGACCAATATATGTCAAGAAAATGATTTATTTTAATTTATGGCCCAGACATCACCCTTGTGTCATTGAACGCAAAGCTGCTGCTCCCACCACCACCACCACCATCATTATTTCCTTTTCTTTATTCCCATGGAATCCGCTGCCCTCAGGTTCCTGTCTTCGTTGCTTGGGAAAAACTCACTATTGTCCCCAATCTGTTCTCAGACTTTCTTCTGCCTGTCAGCAGTGAGAACCACAAAAAAAAAAAAAAAGCTCGTTTTCTCCTGGTGCCCTCTATCTGGACTCCTACATGTCTACCTCTTTGACTGTTTCTTTTCATGTTCTTTCTTTGTTTCTTAATACTTCCTACTTTTTCTCCAAATAAGGACATGGCGTAGTACACTCTTGGACCGTAAATACTCTAGCACTTTGTTCTCCGGCCGGAGTTCCAGCTAGAGAGTGGACACAAAGAGAACCAGCCTGGAGGTTAGCAGATGTCAGTGTTCTTACCGCAGATGTTCTCAATTCTCTGGCTGAGGTCTGGAAAGTCTTATCCAGTTTAGTCTCATCAATCACTCATTTCATTTATATTTATATCTCTAATTAGCATTGTTTGATGAAAATTACATAGACATCAATGTTGACCTTGCAGTTATCACTGTCATTTCTACAACCCTACGCTTCTGCCCTGACTTGGTATTTTTGAAGTGTTGCAACAGAGTATCATAAAATGGAAAGCCTGTTGGACACCACATGTTACTCCTTAAGGACCCACTGCAGTCAAGGCTAGTGGTTTGCTTCACACACATTTCTCACTGTGACCTCTCATGAAGGACTCAGCAAGCATAGGACTCTTTGGTGTTCCTACAGGTGGAGAAGGCTTCTCCCTCTAAGCAAATCAGCTACCAATGTCCTACACCACACACTGAAGAGAGGTCAGCTCAGGAACTTTGGAAAATTCCACCTGGGCCCCAAGCATATGAGCACCCTTCCATTCCTGGAAGAAACAGGTTAGAGATCATGTAGGCTGGAAGGGAGGGGCTGATTAAGCCCCTACTACCTCATTCCCTAAAGACCAATCAGTTTAAAAGTCACACTGTTCTGCCAATCTCATTGTGCCTAATGGCCGCTGCTCTAAAAGCTATAAAAGCTCGATGACTGGGCCTTGTGTGGTTGTTCTCTCCCTCCTTGGTGTGCAGAGCAACCCCAGCATGCTGGAACAATACATTCCTCTTGCATTTTGCATTGATCCCCGACTCAATGGTGTTCACTCAGGGGAGGGGAGGCTCCAGGAAGTCAAGGCTCCCCAAAGTCTTACAACACCTTGGGCATTAGATCTTCAAAATACAAATTAAGAGTATATAACCTGTAGATCACAGCACACTGAGGCATAAAAATTAACTTATGCTTCTTATAATAGTTATACCACTGAAGAAAATTTTTAAGTGGACCACACATCCAAAGTTTCACAGTTTCAAATATGAAATCAACTAAAATCAGTAGTCAACTGTAATGGATTCCTTAATCTTAAAATTAAGGGATTCTGGGATTGGGAATATGGCTTAGTGGTTAAGAAGAGTTGCTCCTCTGTCAAAGGACCTAGGTTTGATTCCTAACACTTCAGTCTCAAGCTCCAGGGTATCTGATGCCTCAGGGCTCCTCAGGTACCTAAACTCATGTGCATATAACCCACATGTAGACATATACACCTCCAAACAATTAAAAATAATTTTGAATTTTTTTTTAAAATATCTTTCTCTTGAAAAGCTATGTTGAGCAACGTGTTTTTTGCTGCCAGAGGTAAAATGTTTGTAGATGCTGACATCTTGTTGGCTGTTCTCACTTGGAGTATCTGTCACAAAAACACTTCATCATAGATGGAGGATCTGCAGGATTCTGGGATATTGCTCTGACCTCTTCACAATGTGTGTTTGAACAGCAGTCCTCTAACTGCAAAATCAAAAAGGAAGTAGAGAAAGCAGCATGAAGCTTTATATGTATAAAACTGAAGCATGGCCTGAGGCCTGTTCATGTTCCATGGGAGCACACACAGTCTCTCAGCAATGCCTGCTTCGGAATAAGGCTGCAAGCTGGGGGTCAAAGACAAGGGGGTAGATTTGGGTGGACTTACCTGGTCTGGTCAGTCGCTGAGCAGACATTTTTCTCTGCTTTTATGGGTAGAACTTGTTTTTCTGCACTAAAGTCCTTTCTGGTAACTGTACTCAGATGTAAGCTCAGTGTCTTAGAAGACACATGATATTCCCATTATACTCAAATGTGGCTCCAACTTGTGTACACACAGACACACCAGCATCCACCACCCTAGGCACCCTCGTCTTGGAGATCACGTAGCAATAAAACAACCAGAGGGAAACAAGGCGTGGAGTCAGCCCAGAATCCAGAATGACCACAGCAAGCAGACTCACCAGCTGCACCATCTTTTTCTTGTTACAGACAGGTGGGGGTGGGGGAGCAAGAGGAGGATTTCTCTGTCTTCTCTTTCTTTCTTCCATCACCCCTTTGATCTTGGGATTGAGGCCTGTTTGTGAGATTTCTCCCTTCCCCAGCAGCCTATGGGCTGGGAGCCAGACATTAGTTATGTGAGCATATCATCTTCAAGAAAGCCTGAGAGGAAGTTTGACTGTGGATCTGGTAATTTTCAGCTGCAACAACTAAACCTGAAAGATTATAATGGGCTGGAGTTGAATATAGGTTTAATATTTGGTGACAGAGAAGCAAATGATGTCAAAAAGACTTTGAAATATGATGTTATGAGAAACTACTATCGGAGAACTGACCTCACTGCCAGAGGCAACACAGAAAAAAAAGCATCTTTGAAGAGACAGGAATAACTCATTGTGCCCTATGTTTTTGCAATTGACTATGTGTGTAAATGCTTCTTCTTTGTGTTTTTCACAACAATCCTGAAAATCAGATTTCTTTTTCTATGATGCTATCTATGAAGAGTTAATGGCACAATTTCCATTGTGGCAATTGTTCAGGAATCTGAAAATAGGGATGTGCAGATAATTAATATTTAAGAAATGAGAGTATTAACCAGAGCACAGAAGTCAACTATGTTACATATGGAGATGACTAAGCAGTAAAATAAGAATACTTTTATAGCAATATTTACTTTCTTTAATGAAAGCATAAAACCAGTAAGTCAAATTCTCTTCCATTTTCACATAAATCACTGGAATCCAAAATGCTTCATACAGAAGTCCCAAGAGCAGCCTGAGAAGGAGGCAGAGCTGCAGGGTGTTAGACTCCCTTGCACACATTCCAACATTGAATGTTCTAGCTTCTAGTGCCTCACAGCATTTTAGCTGAAAAGATGACCAGGACAAGCTAAGAAGTGAATGAGTTTCCTGGATGCTCTTACTATATACATGCATCCCCTTCCTTTTTATTAAAGAAAAATAAAGAGCAGAGAGTGCCTTCAAAGTTTTCTTTTTTTTTTCTCTCATTTATGTGGTGGGTGGTGGTATGTGGGGGGGGGTGTATGTATGCATGTGTCTCTGTGTGTGTATATGTGTGTATGTGTATGTGCATATTGAGTGTATATGTGTGTGTGTATATTGTGTGTATATGTGTGTGTGTAAATGCGCATGTGTATGTGTGTATATGCGCAAGTGCGTGCACATTTGTGTGTGTGTGTGTGTGTGTGTGTGTGTGTGTTAACTCCAGTGATTGTCCTCCCTCTGCACCCACCCCAGGCCTGGAGTTGCAGGCTCTTGCCACTGTGCCTAGCTAGTCACATGGGCTCTAGGGATCTGAACATGAGTTGTGAGACTTTAATGGCATGTGCTCTACTGAGTGGCCTCCCCACCCCTCCAGAATTCTTCAGTGGAGGATGTCCAGGATAAATCCATGAGAGCTGACTGAGACTTGCCCATGTGTCTTTAAAGGAATGTCTCAGATCCTGCAGCTGTGGCCTCTGTCACAGGTCACCTGAGTCGGGCTAAGGTGATGGCTTTGTGGTGAATCACCTTCCTGGCTCTGCCTATGGATGTCAACTCCATGTCTCCTTCAGGAATCTGAGGGAAAAGAGTCAGCACATTCCACCTTTATTCATTCAGAGCACCATATTTTCTTTTAATTTTATCTGAATAACAAAATCTAGTTCTTCTAAAAAAACTGTATATTTATACTGCCAATTTATACTTTCTTCAACAAAGTCCCATTGCAAAGTTACAAATTTGATAATATGACAATCTGCCCTAATTGTCCTTTCTGAAAAGGAGGTAAATGAAATTTTCTTTCTTTTTGGTGTGTATAGACTTGGAAACTAGAGATTGATCCCCCCATCCCCCTTTTAGCAACAGTTTTCCTTCCACTAACCATTTTATGAATTCATTTTTTGCATGTGTATATGGTATGTATGCATGTGGATGTGCACATGCTCCTGTGTGTGGGTAACCGTGTGTATGCAAGTGTGTGTTCCTGTGTGTGGTTGTAGATGTATGTGTACCGTGTACATATGCATATGTACAACATGACAGAGGTTGACCTCAGCTGTCATCCCCATTGCTATTCACGCTCTGTATAAAGGCAGAGGGAGTCTCTGATTCCACGATCCTAGCTATTCGGCTTGCTCTGAGAATGCCAACCAGAGGCTTCTAGAGGCTGGGATTGCAGAAGGACCTCTCTGCCTGTTGGTTTTGTACAAGGGTGCTGGGTGTCTGAACATCAGTTCTCATGCTTGCACAGCAAGCATTTTACCTAATAAGTCATCTCCCATCCGAGTTTATCTTATTTTATCTTCATTATGCATTTTATTTTCACTAGTTACCACAGACTTTTTGGTTTTAAATACATAATTCTGTCAGCCAGAACATTTGCAATAAGCTTTTTTCACCTTGATTGTGGCATGGAAAGTCTTTGGAGAATTACACAGAGACTCTACTATTCATTTTTAAATTCATCTTTCCAAACTAATGGTTCCTATTAATTAGACAACAAAAAGTGAGAATAGAAAAAAAAGAGAAAGTACAATGTTTTTCATCTGAAGGTGAACTACTGGAAAAGATGTTAAACAGTTGGGCCAGATTTTAATGACTTTGAGATGGGTCTTAATTAGGGTTGACATGTGAACTGAATAGCCTGGCAGCTCCCTACACATGAAGGTTGTTTTAAAAAACCAATACCTAGAGTTATTCTATGTAATTAATCCTCCAAATGAAAGGGTGCAAATGGAATGTTTCTGGTGCCAGGAGAATGTATTAATCTAGATTCTGCATGTCATGTTGCCGCTGTCTGCCAAGCCACTTCACTGATGTCAATGCCAGGGCATCTGACAGACAGTAGGTACGAGGAAGATACATCTGCTTTATGCTATTGCTCACGAACTTCCAATTGACCAAGTTTCTGGACTTATGTGATTTATTTTCTCTGATGGTCATATATGCCTTCTGACAGATCCATCACCACGGAGCTTTGCTAAATTTAACAGACATGGACATTGTGAGTGGAATGAAAGACAATCACACCAATGTCAAAAGAGCTATTCTAGGAGAACATCTAAATACTTAAGTAGGACATGAAGGTGGGATTTTGTATCATTGTGGAAGAAGAAAAAAATAAGTTGATTTAAAATCCTCTAAAAACGACACTGAGTAGAAGCCACGACTGTGTTCAAGCACTGATGCTAATTTGTTGATGAAATGGAAATGCTGACAAGCTGTTTTCATTCAAATCAAGACCAACAACCTGACTATTTACAGGGAAATTCATATTGTCAAGGTTCTAAATAATCCTCTGGTTGATTTTTGTTGAAGGAAAAGGGGACATGGAAGGTTTCCCCTCAACAGAAGACTGCAGAATGGATAAATACATCACCACAAAGGGCACTTCCCAATATCAGCGTAAACTGTGTCTGCTCATAGTACCAACTCAAGTACAATACTAGAAAAATATTAGGCAAGCTTTAGTGTCTAAGATGAGGCGAAGGGGTATCCAGAAGGAAGAGCTGGAACAACATGGAGACAGCCTGCTTTTTTACAGTTAGAGTACTACTGACATGCACAAACCCAAGTCCTGTTTAATACTGGAAAACACTGCTACAGATGAAGTTAAACAGTAAGCAGAGGCTAACAATCATTTATCATAAATTCTTTTGCAGAATTTAAGAATGGAATACCAACTGTATGGAAGATGGACCCCAGGGACCAAGCCATTGCAGTTGGGGCTTCTCTTGGACTATTAAGCACTTGATATCAAGGCTAGGCACACTATCTGGTGACTTTTCTCATTTGTCACTAAAAATTACCAATAAGGGTCACATACACTTGAGATGGCAGCAGCCATTTTCTCAGGAGGATGCACACTCAAACATCTTTATCCATCTAGGAGGTTCAGATACATCATGGCAAATAGGAGCTGTATATAGTTTCTGCCCTACGAAGAAAAAATTATAACCATGCTTTAGGAAGTGTCACATATGTGATTACAAAACATGTCATGGAAACTCACAGGCAGTCACAGGTGGCTTCATGGTGATCCATAACTTTCTCCCCTCCCCCATCATGTTTATACTGAGGTGACTCTCCAGAGTACATCACCATTGATGCCAAAGAAGAATGGCACTGCCTTCTTTTTTTTGCCCAACCATCCACAACTGCATTCTTAGCAAAGTTTGTAGAACACAACACAACTCAACATCCTGTGTAAGAAGTCTGAAACTGCAGTTCTGTACAGACAAGCCATCCTTTTCCGACTGTGTTTGTGCTTGGTGTTCTGCTAGCAGAATTCATCATATCTTCTTTACAGAATTATTATATTATGAGAAGATAATAAACTGACTCTGCCAGATTAAAAAAAAAAAAAAAAACAACAACAATCTTCATGACAAACTTGAGTGGCCTTGCAACTTGGTCAAAAAGACAAGGGAGAAGATCTGTCTGTCACAGAGCAAGACCCAGGCGCCTCATTGGAAGCACAGGTGTGATGGTAGTTTTAATCGTCACCAGACACAGTCTAGAATCACCTGGAAGAAAATTTAAGAGATCGTCTTGATTAGGTTGCTCTGTGAGTGTGTCTGTGGGTGTGTCAGTGTCCATGGCTGTGGGTGTGTCTGTGGGCGATTCATCTTGATTGTGTTAATTAAAGTGGGAAGATCCTCCTGGATGCAAATGCATGGTTTCAAGATGCCTATACTGGACAATAAGTCGGAGAAAATGAGCTTCATGAATAACTCTTAGTTATGGGTGTGATGTGACTAGCTGCTTCAAGGTCCTACCGTGACTTCCAGAACAATGGGCTGACCCTGGAATCATAAACCAGATGGACCCTACCTTTTCTAAATTGTCAGGGTGTTTGTCACAGGAACACAAAGGAAATGATGATGAGATTGGAGAAAATGGTGATTTTCTACATCTAAGCTAGCCTCAGGGCATTCAGAATTCTGGGCTGACCCCCATGTCCTGTCTCCCTCTGGCTCCCTGATGCCATCCTTTGGCTTAGGGCACATATTTGTAAATGTTCATACCACATCTAGGCTCACACCGGGTCTCAAATCTCACATTCTAGACAGATGCAGTTCTAACTATAAAAGTACACACACCTGGCATCAAAATGACACCAATTATACTATTACACTCAACTTCTGAAAGCAAATAACTTTTAAATTTATATTATGTAAAAGGAAAAGCTAACTTCAGTATAGAAATCAAAGTTTAGTAAATTGGAGTTTTTGAGCTCTTTCAATGCATGTATTTTGTTAACAAAGTTTAAGAACATATTGTTTCTTTGTCTACTTCTAACAACAAAATTGTGGTTATTCTTCTTTCTTCTTGTGATTTTCTGCCTAAACACTGGTGTCTTAAAACAATGGCTACTTCTGGCTTGTGGGTGTCTGTAATTGAAAAAAGCTCTACACTCTTCTCTTTTTTAGCGTAAGTTTGACTATTATCTGACTCTACTAAACATACAGAATATGGGAACAGTAACTAATACTTTGGGGTGGGGCCCTTAGAAAGCACAATTTTTTTTTTCACTTTTTCTCACAATCGCCTAAGAGCAATCCTATGAAATAAAGACTCTAAGGCTCAGGTGAGCCAATCCCTAGGACCAGTTTAAAGCAGGCAAAACTATTCACCATTCTGCTGTTTTATACCTTATTCTTAAGAGATATTTGCAAATCCTAACATTTCTAAGATAATCATGTGACTGATCCAGTTCACGTCAGCATGCTGAGGGTGGTATCACAGCCACAGGTTGGTATGAATTATCACTATTACGACACCCATGAACTTACTGTAGTGGACATACTGTATTTATTCAGGTGTGGAAAGGGTGGTACTGGATCTTGCTGGCCATTGTACAACCTGCCACTTCACTATGTCCCTCAGAGGCTTTTGTCAGCAATTTCACCTTCTGAGAAGGGCCTGACACTTAAGAGAGTCACCCACTCTGCTCTCTGGTAGAATCTGCCCTAGATGTCAGGAAAATGACTTGTACAAAGCTTTTTGTAAGATGACAAGGTACTTGTCATATATAACTTTTCAGGTTCAAGTTATAGAGGAGACCAGAGATAAAGAGAGGAGCCTTCATTCACAAGATGTCAGATTGCAGTCAGATTGCAGTGAGCTCTACATCGACTTAATCCTACATAGTAGATCTAAAACTATTCTGAATTTGAACCCATGGCACCAATGTCCAACTTCTAAATCTTTGAAACTCTGTCTGATCATGTTGTTTGGTAAAAATACTGTTAAAATTTAAGGCAAGATACTACCACTCCATTTCCTTTACGTTCTTATGTTAATGCTGTCTAGAAATCTAGTAACTGATTCCCCTCAGGACCTACAGAGAGGACCTCACTGGAGGACCTCCAGGAAGGAGCAGCCCTAGCTGCACCTGAAGTCAGCCCAGTGAAAACCAATAGTCACTTCAGACCTCTGTAACTATTTTTAAAAAAGAAAAAAAGAAAAAGGAAAGGAAAAACTACCCCACCTGCAGCAGTCAGTGAGAAACCACCACTATTAGCAACCACACAAGGTCTGATACCCAAATTTACCTCCAATTCTGCTCCACATACACTACATACAGAACCAAAGAGAGCCAAGAGGCTGGGGCAGGGAGGGAGAGGGGACTGTACACGTCTTCACACTTGGGGATACTTCCTCTTATGTATATTTTTGTTTCCTCCATCTACTTCTTGAATTCCAAGTAATATGTGATCATAAGGAAGAACTTTAAAGCTAAACAGACTTTTAAAAATTAAAGTTAATGAATGCTTCCTTTGGATTAACTAACTACACAAATAGAGAGCAGGAAGCGGAGCACTGTGGGCTCCCCCAGGATGCCATGAAAGAAGAAAAGGCTTACTGCTGCTTCCGTTAGGATGAGATATGATTCTGCTTTTCTCCGTTCGTTCAGTTTGTAATACTTAAGAACCCAGACACATTGTGTCTGAGTAATAACTTGATGAGCTACCTGGAAACGCTATAATGGGAAACTCTGATAAATTAAACCAATATCTATTGGAATTAGAGTTTAGGAAAAATGTCCCATGTGATAATTGCAAAACAAGCTGTTGCTAGCAGTAAAGTGCCCTGGTTCCATGGTGAGGTGATTTAGCAGTCCTGTTGAAATCATTTCATTGCTATAAAATGTAATTGCATTTTTAACCCAATATGAACCTTTTCACAAATGAAAGAGTAAATACAGAATGCTGTTTTCCTCCATTGTCTCCAGTCAAGGGATGAGACAATTAACAATTGTACACCATCTAATTAAGAAGCCATCACGTTTTTCACATTAATGCAGCAAACTTCAGTTGATATCAGGTACTTTTTAAAATAAGAACATGATGTCTAAAATAAAAATGATGTTTGCACAGGCTGCAGAGTTTAGACTTCCTGGGCAAACTTTTGAAAGTTTAAATTAGAACAATTTTTTTGCATGTACCATGTTTCAAAACAGTACCATTAGCTGAATGGCATCTGCGGAAATTCAAGACTAAATTATCATTTCAGCAAATCACAATCATCTTTTAAAAGAAACAAACAGAACTGGACATGGCTCGTGCCTGCAATCCCATCTATAGGAAGGCAGAAACAGGCAGACCCCCTGGAGCTCCTTAACTGGTACAGAACTCCTAAGGTATTGAATTCAATTTTGTCCTCCAACCTGCAAATGTACACACATGCACACAGACACACACATAGACACAGACACACACACACAATTATCTAATTGTAAAACAATATAGAAGAAAGTTAAATGCAAATTACCAAATGAAAGAAGTCGATCATTAAAGACCATGTACTAGTGAATCATAACAAACAACCTTCCAGAAGAAGGAAACCCATGAAGGTGTTGAAGCCCCAGAGGTTGGTGGGAACAAGCAGAAGGAAGAGCTTCAGAGCAGCAACAGTCTTTGGTATGTTGCTACAGGTTGGGTACAGGTCACCATGACCTTTCTAAAACCACTGTCACTGTAGCAGATGACCCACTATGTTGCAGACATTAAGGAAAAGAACCTAGGGGCTAAATCTGTGACCACTCCCCACACCGAATCTGAGTAGATGTACCTCTTCTCCACTCCATGACCTCTCTGTGAAGTTGCTGGCCTTCAGCTATAAAGGCAAAAACGATAGAACCTTCCAACACCTGGGCTACAGTCTGGCTGAGGCAATAACATTACTCTGTGTTTGGTCCATCAATGTCTAGGAAACATTATGTGACCTTTTTCAGTTATTTCAAATAATGGCCTTCCCATTGAGTTTGGCAGAACTTAAATATGTTACTTGTTTTTAAAATCTTTAAAACCTTTAATTAGCTGACTTATTTATCATTTTGGTAATGGGTATAAGTTTCCAACATTGTTCCTTATTAGGGAGTTATTTCTTGGGGGATTTTAAGTAAACTTTGAAGGCCTTAGACATCATTTATTTAACTCATTAAGCACTTCCACAACACAAAATTATTTAAATGTATTCTAATTTAAAGCTTGATGAATGAGCCATTATTTAACTAATGTTAATTGCTCGTGCCCAAGTAAGGCAGTTTCCTCTGTGGTTCAGGCTATAGTTCCCCTAAGGATCTGTTTGTATGGCATACTTGGTGGCATTTTTCCCATTAAGTTATATAAGACCAAAGCGACACTGTGCACCTCAGCGAGAAATGGCTTCTCGAAGTGCCATAGGCACAAGGCACATGAATGGCCATACTGTTCTTTGAGAAAACACTTATCCAGGACATTCTAATCTTCCTCAAATATCATGCTGTTGCTTGGCATCAATGTCAAATAGATTTTTTAGGATAGAAAAATATTAAAACTGGTAGTTTTTTAAAAATTAATTGGTTAATGCTCAAAGTTACTATTGTTAAATTATTGTTAAATATCTGAAACCTATTTTTGTTTTTGAGGACCCTTTACACTAACTAGTTTACATCCCCACCAACAGGCATGAGAATGTCCTTTAGTCCTCATCCTTCCCAGTATGTCTTGTCACCATCTGTTTTCTTAATCAGCTACTATATGACTCAACTGTGAATATTACATATTGCTTATTCACAGAGGCTAAGATGTGGAACCAACCTGAATGCCCATCAGTGAAGGGATAGATAAGAAAATATAGGATATACATAATGGGACCTTTGTTAGCCTTAAAGAAGAATGAAATCACATCATTTGCCATAAGATGGATGCACCTGGAGATAAATTATTGAAATATTTAATTACAAAAAAAAAAGTCTTAGAAATATAAATGTCACATGTTTTCTCTCATTTGTGGATCTTAGATTTTATACAGTAACATAAAACTTAAGATGAAAGCTCTCTATTACATGTGTTCACAGACATACAATAGACTAAAGGAAAATTATCATTTATAGTGCTCAGGCTAAAGGGAGTGTAAGGTTAAATATTTGTCCATCTCCATGTCCAAAAAGCCACTGAAGAAGTAAGTGAGGGCTGTGCTGAGCATCAATAACCATAGCAATGACAGCACCCAACAGTGTGATCATCAACAACTGTAGCAATGACAGCACCCAACAGTGTGAGCGTGAACAACTGTCATAATGACAGCATCCAATACTATCTCAGCAGAGAAAAAAGTGCTCTTTCAACACAACCTACTTTATTCCTTAACCGGATCGAGCAGCTTTCTCTGGTGCTGACACCAGATTTCAGCATCCTTCTCACATGCAGATAGTAAAGTGAAGCAAACACTGCATTTAATTCAGGTTGTTGATGAAACAAATGCATGAGCTGCAAAGCCAGACATAAGACAACAAATAATATTTTACAGATTCTTTTCTGCCATCAGCTTAGCTCAGTTACTGTTCAGTCAGAAAACATCCCCTTAACAGCAACACCGAAGAACTGAGCTACAAACAGGTGAAGAATGGTAGGCTGCTGCTCCTCACCACGTGAGGCTATTCCAGGCTGCAGGGATGACATCATCATTTGCACGCAGCTTTCCCCACAGTTGTTATGATGACATCATAGCCATGGCTTATGGTGTGATCCTGTTTCTCATCATGGTGTTTCAATAGGGTTCAGCTGGTAGAAAAAGCTGGCTTAACGGACTGTATATACTCATCAGCCTGCCTTTTGGTTTTGTTTTATTTTATTTTGTTGTCTTGTTTTGAAAAGTAAGAAATATAGCATTTCCAAAAAGTGTCACTGAGAAGTCAACTAACATTTGTAAAAGTTGTTCGTTGGAATTATTTGAGCCAGTTTCAGCCTTGACCGTTCTATGCATGCCCAATCAGGAAAGGGGAAGAAAACAATGTCTTTCCAATCCCTTCCAATCAAGTTCTGGAAACATCTTCCCTTGATCTTCACCGCAACCCTGTAAGGGTGATGCCACAGACATGAAACCTTAACAATGAGTATGGTAGGGAGGACTGCCCCAGAGTAGGGCTCACAATCACCGTCTGCACTTCCAATCATCACTCTGTGGTAAGTTCTACCCAAAGTTAACTAGGTGGAGATGATAAACTACACTTGATAACTCACATCTTTACCATAGCAACAGCTTGCATAAAGCCAGCCAGCTATGGTTTCAGTGTAGACAACCCTGACACTCCTATAAGATTATGAATAGAAGGTTCCAGAATAGCCAATGTTTGGCATTAGATTAATTCTTCTCAAACTGTCTGTAGTGAAGAACTTATCTTTCTGTCTGTCTGTCTGTCTCTCTCTCTCTGTGTGTGTGTGTGTGTGTGTGTGTGTGTGTCACTCTCTCTGTCTCTTTCTCTATGTCTCTATCTCTTCATTCCCAATACTCTGTTTGGAACAGGATAAAAATAACTTGTTACAGAATGAAATGAAAATGCAGAGCAAGATATACAGAAGACAAGCTCAATTATTTTAATTATTGAAATATTTAATTACAAAAATATTTAAAAATTTTTCAGTGACAAAAGGTCCAATGATCATGTTTAGATGTTGCCACAAAGTCCAGGTGCTATGACTGTCCACATTTGACCTCTGTCTTCATCATATTAAGAATTAGGACAAGTACTTCTCAGGCCAGCTGAGGTTCAGAGGCCACACTGAGCTTGCCAAGGATGAAGACGTATACAGGACACCACCATCACCACCATCACTACCATTACCAATAGCGGCTGCAGTACTCCTGTGTGTTCTGCTGTCTAAACCCCTCTCCAGCAATACCAAGGCTCATGAGCACCCCTTATCCTGAGCTGTTATGCTTGAAAGTGCTGGAAACATACCGGTTTTCAGAACCACTGGTGTTTGAAAGTGAGCAGGGACATTTCTGTGATTCTACACTAACACAGTCTACACCCTATGACAGGGAGCCAAGCCTTCTTTGTTCCCACCCTCCTCCCTCCCGGTTTTTTAAGTTGTTCTTTAAAAAAGAGTTTCTTTGGTTGATTGGAGCAATGGACAGTCTATTCCCAGAGGTTTAAATTTCTAAATGAACCATTATGTGATTTTTTGTCTTAAAATTAAGTTTTAGAAGCCAAGTGCTTTGAATGGGGACTATATTTTTATTTGGAGCTGACTTCTGGAAAATAATGCAGAATTTCTTGCCAACACACACTCTCAGCTCCACTCTTCTAAGCTGCCACTGTGTGTTCTGTGTGTAATTTTCTATTAGCATTTAAGAAAAACTAACACAATGGAAATATGATGTAATAAATGCCACATAAATACCATGTAATTATAACATTACATATTCATACATATAATTTTAAGACTCATGGTCTTCTTTTATAAACCTGACTTAGAATTGACAAAAAACTTACATTTGCATGAAAATGCCTTCATAACTTTAGTAAGATTTTCACAATTGTGTGCAACGAGGAGAAGACAAAATAAATAGCAGTCAGTTCTCAGGCGGTTCTTTCCTCTTTCCAGAGCATTGCTGGAGGGGATGAATTTGTAGCACTTAGAGTGATATGATTTTGTTGTGTCTTTAGATATACAGGGAACTAAGTCAACAAGTTAAATTAAAATGTAAATTCTTGGAATTAAAATGAAATTTAAATGTTACCATTTCCTGAGCACCACCCATATGCTAGATCACCACACCCACACTCAAAGCAAACTTCTATTGTTTTAAATTAGATAGGAGAAACTAAACCATTTCACTTTGTAATAATGATCATTAGCTCATGATGTGAACTAAGAGCGTTAAGGGGTTCTTTTACACTTTTCGTTATTATTACTAAAAAGTGGTCACTAAAAGAACAGTGTGCTGTAAATTGGCATTGATACCAGTCACATTTTGATGTTTCAATTATAATGTTAATTTTCATGAGTTCCATTGTGGAAATCAAGTTTGAATTGAGTGCCCTAAATAGACTGATTAATTACCACAGTAAGACAATAAAAACATTCGTTTTGCAGAATTCTCGCAGATGTCCAGGGGAGACTGGTCTTGAATTATCAGTAAGTTTTTCTTATTTTTTTTTTTTTAAGAACACAAAATAAAAACTGCTTGGAGTCTTAGCTAATGAGATAATCACAAGCATTTCATCATTTGTAAACGAAGTAACATTTCCCGTTCCTTGTCATTAGCAGAATGACTTTTTAATGGATATTGCAATAGCTTATATCAGATAGCCAGACTGAGATTCAGTCTTTCCTGCCAAGTACAAAATTAAACAGCATGCTCCCATCTTATGGAAATAGCTGCTGCACTTCCTTAAGGAGCTGAGAAGAAAGTTTTCATTTTTCCCACAGATACATTTGTTGTAACAAGTTCCTTTTCTTGTTACTGTGACTCACACATTTTCCCAAGCCACACTACAAGACCAAGTAAATTTATACTTTATTCAGTAAAAAAAAATATATATATATATATATATTTCTTCCAAAATGATATTCACTTAAGCAGAAACACGGAATTATCACGAGAATTTTCAAAGAAAGATTTATGAGGGAGGTATTAACTTAGAAGTGTCCTCTGTGAGATTCCTCTGGCAACAACAGAAACAGAAATGTTGGATGACATCTATTCACCACAAACATGGCATTAGTGGCAAAGCTCGGACAGCCAGTGAGCTTATTTGTGGTTGATTGTTTTTTGTTTGTTTTTGGGTTTGTTTATTTTTTTTTTGATATTTCATTTATTTACATTTCAACTGTTATCCCCTTTCCAGGTTTCCCCTCCACCAACCCCCTATTCCATTCCCCCTCCCCTTTCTTCTATGAGGGTGCTTCCCCATGCACCTACTCACTTCTACTTCGCTGTCCTAGCATTACCCTACATTGGGGCATCCAGCCTTCATAGGACCAAGGGCTTCCCCTCCCATTGATGCCAGATAAGACCATCCTCTGCTACACATGTGGCTGGAGCCATGGGTCCTCTTTGGTTGGTGGTTTAGTCCCTGGGAGCTCTGGGGGTTCTGATTGGTTGATATTGTTGTTCTTTCTGTGGGGTTGCAAACTCCTTTAGCTCCTCCAATCCTTCCCCTAACTCCTCCATTTGGGTCCCTGTGCTCAGTCCAATGGTTGGCTACAAGCATCTGCAACTGTATTTGTCAGGCTCTGGCAGAGCCTCTCAGGAGACAGTTATATCAGGCTCCTGTCTGCAAACACTTCTTGGCATTAACAATAGTGTCTGGGTTTGGTGTCTGCATATGGGATGGATCCCCAGGTGGGGCAGTCTCTGGATGGCCTTCCCTTCAGTCTGCTCCACTTGTTGTCCCCATATGGGTTAAAATTTTGGAGATGAGTAGATGGCCCCATCCCTCAACTGGAGGCCTTGCCTAACTTCCGGATATGGTCTCTACAGGGTCTCCCTCTCCTTTGTTGGGTATTTCAGTTAATGTCATCCCTGTTGGGTCCTGGGAGCCTCTTGCTTTCCTGGCATCTGGAACTTGCTGGAGGTTAACCCCAGTTCCCTATCCCCCATTGCTACACATCTCTGTTCAAATTCCTGCCCCTCTGTATGTCACCCTTGTCTCCTCCCATACCTGACCCTGCCTCCCTTTTTTTCTTTCCCCTCCGTTCTTCCTCCCAAGTCCCTCCCACCCTCTACCTCTCATGAGTATTTTATTCCTCCTCCTAGAAGGACTGAAGCATCCACACTTTGGTCTTCCTTCTTCTTGAGCTTCATATGGTCTGTGAGTTGTACTGTGGATATTCCAAGTGTTTTCCCCATCCACTTATCAGTGAGTACATACCATGTGTGTTCTTTTGTGACTGGGTTACCTCACTCAGGATGATATTTTCTAGTTCCATTCTTACAGGAGCACGTTGTGACATTTTATAAAAGCTGCGATCCTGGGCACCCTGTTCACCTTGTAGACAGCTCCACCAGAGACTCTCCTCTCCTCACCATCACTTTCTCAGTGTGATCTGTGGGAGGGACTTTGTGAATCTGTAACTTCATGAACTTCTGGAGCTTTTGCGTTTCACTGTTTCCCTTCACTATGTGCATTCCCTTCTTCCTCCAGGAGGGAGTGTTACTGTTCAGAATGGACATCTATGTTGTGCCAAGGAGAGTGGAAAGGAAGAGCCAAGAATTAAGAATGAATTGATAGTGAAGATAAAGATCAGAGATGAGGGCAGCTCAGTAACTATAGGAAACCATCTGGAGCCCTAACCCCAGCTCCCCATAGTAGAACCTGGACCCACAGGCATGGAGGCCATGAGGACTGAGGCCAACAGAGAAGACTGTACATTAAGAGGGCTCTCGAAGAGGTGAAACCCAGCCATTGATGCACATGTCACAAGACAGAAGCACAGCGAATTAACTCCTACAGAAGTTCACAATGATTCAACTAATGAGTCAAAGACTAATTTTTAAAATTATCATTATTATTTGTGGCATTACCCAGTTCAATCAGGCTAGATTAATTGCTGGGATTACAGTTGCTGACAGCATTCTTGCTGACACCTTTTTGTATAAGAAACATTATGCTGGGCAGTGGTGGCGCATGCCTTTAATCCCAGCACTTGGGAGGCAGAGGCAGGTGGATTTCTGAGTGCAAGGCCAGCCTGGTCTACAGAGTTCCAGGACAGCCAGGGCTACACAGAGAAACCCTATCTCAAAAAAAAAAAAAAAAAAGAAAAAAAGAAAAGAAAAAGAAACGTTATATGTCTATGGTGAAATAGCTCTGCTGAGTTTGGACGGCAGGAGTCAAGATTATTATCAGAGGGCATACTTACTTCATCATAGCTATGTTTACATCTTTCTACTTTGACCTTTCTGAACTCAGGACCACAGCCACATGGCAAACAATGGGAACAGCTTTCTATCTATAGAAATGACTGTTCAAAACCAGCGAGCCTCTTTGTAATGCCTAATATGGGATAGAAATATATCTCATCTAACTCCAGAAACAATTCAAAAAGAAAGATGTTTGTCCTTAAAGAGAGTCCACATTGGTAGTGTAGAGATAGGCCATGCTTTCTTCTAATCATACATTAAACTGTACCATGCCTTGTAAAGAACTTTAAAGCATTATTCTAGGCATGGGCCATGATTTTAACCTTCAGTTTTGCAGCTAATATTAACCTTCTAAGACAGGATTCTGTCAGAAGTGCACATGCCCCATGCTCTCCTCTGCTGACACATCACCTGACTCTCACTGTGTATACAGTTAGAATAGTTAGATAGTTTCCAAACAAGGGAAAGACTTCTGTGAATATTTAGTTTGCCCAGCTCAGGCACAAAGATTTAAAATACCAAGACCCTGAAAATCAACCGCAAAGATAATGGCGTCTTCACGACAAAGACACTGCTGTCTTACAGAAAAACGCCTTAAGACTTTGCTTCATTCATATATTACTAATTATGGATATTTGGTTGGCAAAGACTCTACTAAATAAATACTGATATTAGTTTAAGCAGATGTTTTCTATCCCCCAAACACCATGTTATAGTCTGTCAAAATCTCTATTTCTGCAGATAAATAAGTTTTCTCAGATAAACTACTATGAATTAACTCCAAAAGCCTTCTTGTGTTGATTAAGGCTCAGAAATAATTCGATCTTCCTAATGGAATGTCATTTTTAAAAACCATTTCAGTAATTAGGAGTATTTTGTGGAATATTTCTTTCACTAAATGTTAAAAATGGTGTAGTTTGGATTTTGACATAAACAGTGCTACACAGAAGAGAAGAGTGAATTCCAAACCATCTGTTCCACGTCTACAAATACACTTCCAGTGGCAATCCCTTCTGGGGATGTTGTTTCCGAGAAATGCTTCACAACCAGAATAATAGCTGCCTATATGATATCACATTGGTCAGATGTTTTTAATACTCTTAAAATTGTAGATTTGACTTTTCTGAATAATTTTTAGAATCTATGAGCATCTCTTTTGCTTTGTATTTTTAAATAATCCTTGGATTTCATTAAAAGTGGAGCTTCAAAGAAAAAATGTACAAAAAGATCAAATAAATATAGCAAGTTTTCAGATAGCTCCAAGCAAATCACAGCCTTACCGTCATGGCAGAGACTTTGGGAAACACTATGAAATCTCCCAGAGTCTCCACATGCTGAGTGGGGACTACAGAAACAGACTGTGGCTTTCTTCCTATCAGAGGCTACATGGAAAACTGTCACACAAAGAATTTCCAAGTGTTACTTGAGCTGAGGGTGTTGATCCTTTTCTTGTTTCATTGCTTTCTGATGCCTTGGTCATAGTTATTCAACACTATAATGGGCAGTTTTCCTGGTTTTGAACATCTTAGAAGAATATGAAGTCGTGGAAATCTGACTTGTCTCCATCTCTCACCAAAGAGCTGTGCCAGGGCTTCTCATATCAAAAACTCCACTCAAATTCTCTTCAGATTCGTTACAAGAAGAGGAGCATTGAGGGGAAACGGAAATGTTCAGGGATCAAAAGCCAAACATCTGTGCTAATCTGCTCAGCTGAGAACTTCTGCACTTCCTGTCAGCACCACTCAAGTAGGACTCACAACAGCCAACAGTGAGCAACGCAATGTCTCGCTACTGAACACTGAGGTCTTGGAGAGAGGTCACATGGAACAAATGAGAATAATGAAAAACAAATTAAGGGCAGAAGACGATGGTAGCTGGGGTGAGTGCCTTACAGATACCACCTGTAGGAGTCAGGTCTATGTTGAAACTTGACTCTCTCCAAGAAAGAGGCTAAAGAATGGAAATCTAGAGTCGTCATTAGTGGTAGAGCAAAAGGAGATCAAAAAATGAGGTCACTTATAATACAGTCAGATGGGGCTTCTTTTGTGATGACATCTGAGCCATAAATTGGTGATAAAATACTTTCAGTGAAACAAAATCTCTGAGAATCCCAAACCAAAAGCTTTGCATCTCCATCCTAATTGGAGCTAAAAAAAAAAAAAAGTTAGTAATATAGTCATGCTGTAGATTCATATATTTCTACCGATCTCAATGTTTTTCACTAATTTAGTGAATAACATTCACTCAAACAATGACAATTCTGACCATGTCAAAGATGTTTGCAGGTAAGGATTTTCTCTATTTAAAGGTCTTCAGCTTGTTTGAATTGTACCTTAGTTAATTTCCTGTTGTTGTAATAAATCACCAGGATGAACTTAGAGGAAAAGGGTGTAATTGGACTGTGATTCCAGAGAGTTGGAGTCTATGTTGACACACTGAATATGGTAGCAGGAACAGCAGAGAACTCACAGTTCAGTGCAAGCAGCAGGCAGAGGGAACTCATTAGAAATAGGGTGGGCTTTTCAAATCTCATAACCTACCCCCAGTGACACACCTCCTCCAAAAAGGTCACACCTCCTAATCCTTCCCAAACAGTTCTACCACCTGGTGACCAAGCATTCAAACATATGAGCCTAAGAGGGTCATTATCATTCAAAGCACCAGAGCTTTCCAGTTTTTCTTAATTATTAGAATAAAGCCATTCTAGATGGAGAATTTGACATCTGCTTTTATTAGAAGGTCAACTAGCTTAATAATCCACTTTGAGAATTTCATGATGTTTCAAACATTCTTCTAAGATATAAGGATATGTACCTAAGGTTTTGAATCAGTAGGCCATTTAAGGGACTCCCTAGTTAGAAAAAATCCTCTGATAGAAAACTTTTATCACTGAATGAAAGTTTGTGTCTTTGGTATAGTAAACTACTTTGAGACAATTGCCAACTTCTCAATACACAGATCAGTGGCCTCTTAATGATCTTCCATGTGGTCAATCTGCTGGGGCCACCTGATTAGTGTATATCAGCACCAGACCAACTTCTAAATATTCTCAAAAAATAACTACAATATTTTAATGAATCTCTTTCTCAATCTCAATCTCTCTCTCTCTCAATCTCTCTCTCTCTCTCTCTCTCTCTCTCTCTCTCTCTCTCTCTCTCTCTCTGTGTGTATTGCAGTGTGTGTTGCAAGGTGCAAGGGATACATGTCAACACTGGGACTCTTCCTCAAATGTTCTTCATCTCATTTTTTTGAGGCAGCGTCTCTCACTGAGCCTGGAGTTCACCTATTGGCTAGACTGACTACCCATGAAGCCCCATGCATCCTCTTTCCCTTATGTCCCAATGTTGGGGTGAGGAGACTGTCAATTTAAGGTTTCTATTGCTACAACCTTACCTTGAACCTTGTATTCAAGGTAATATATTGTATTGTATAACCTTACCTTCTATTACCTTGAACAAAAGCAACTTGGTGAGAAAAGGACTTAATTTGCTTACAGTTCCACAACACAGTCAATTACAGAAGGAAGTCACAGACTAATCCTATGAAAATATTTTCTCAATTGAGGTTCCTTCTTCACAGATGATTCTAGTTTGTGTCATAGATGACTAGAACTAGGCAGCCAAGGACACATGTCACTACACCTAGCTTTTACATAGCCGAGGATCTGAACCACCCTCTGCCCAATGAGAACCTCTTGTATAACTATAGTGCCTGACACAATGTCAAGCTGGATACGCCAGTTTTCTTTTGGTACCCAGGCCCTGAAGTAGCATATAGATAATTAATATAAGCATTTATACTCTCCAGAATTGTAAAGAGACACATTTCAAACCAAACAGCTTGAATCTATCATGTCACTTAACAATGAAAAACCATGTCTCATTGGAATAAAGCAAAGTGATAGGTCATCCTACAATGGCCTCCACAAAGTACCTGTAGGTGTGCATAACACACACACACACACACACACACACACACATACACACATACACACACACACAGATAGAATAGAGAATCGGAAGATTCTATTCTGAATATTCAATCAGAATAGAGAACACTGTTAAGAAGCAAACAACAGATACAAAGTAATCAATCTTATTCATGAACAGGATAAAAATAGCTATGTGGGGTATCCCAATAAATAAATACAGGTTTTAAAACTCTCTAAAATTTCTTTTAGAATAATAAAACACTAGAAAATCCTGTTCCAAATAATAGAAATACTAATTACAACTTACACTGTCTCTTCATTGCTCTAGAGGACCTCAGTGTTCACTGAGTAGAAACTTAAATGCATATCCCATTTGCTTCTGTATATTTAAAATGTGTGGCCTTTACATGACATGAGTTTACAATTTAATTACACTACAGCACTGGCAGGGCTGTACCAGAAACATTAAGTAGTGAAATGTGCACATAGCTGAATGTTCCACACCCAAGGCAAAGTCAACCCTACACTTCAGGACTCCTCCACCATTTGAGAAATGATTCATCACAATTACAATGTCTAAGAGCAGAAGTTTTTGCTGCTGTTTGGGTTTGGTTTTTGTTTGTTGCGAAAGAATAATTAAAAGTGATTTCTTATCTATACTTGATTTCAGAAATGAAAATGATTGGGGAAGAAAAGGTCCCGGAAGTTTCTAAAGATGGAATATCATTAGAGATCTTCACTGAGGCCAGTGAGCAACACCTGGTTCAGAAGTAGGAAATTCATAGTTTGTTATGAATATGCAATCAGGAATATTAAAGGTAAAATACAATACAGGGAGAAATGTGTGACCTGTACACTCTGGGAAAGCAGCTTAAGTATACCTGTTACAGTAGTCCCTCCTTTTGAATGAAGTCCAGCTTTAATTAAATCTTCCCATTCCATCAGATGGAGGTGCAGATGAGATCAGCCTAAACTATCTATTGTTCTTATTCGGTTTCTGCAGGGTGTCTCAGCAGCAAGAGACAGACAAAAGACTAGCATCGCACTAACTCTTCAAAAGGGTCCTTTATAATTCTAAACTTAATTAATTAGATTAGCTGCCTCATTCCCTTCCTTCCTATCCACATCCTCATCTGTGATGGCCAAATTCAGAATCAAAGGCTGCATTGAATTCCTCCTGGTGGTCATCCTGTCAGTAAACCAGTAGATATTTCTTATCAAATGATCCCTACTGCTTTCCTTCAGCAGATGCAAACAGAACAGCCACCGAGTCATCTAATATCCATGCAGACAAGATTGACCACCTGCCTTTTTGAAAATTCACCTGAAGTAATGATGTTTAATCTGGAATAAAACCTGTGACTCTCCAGTTCTTGAAAAACAAAACATGCTTTTACATTTCTCTGACTTTCTTCCTATGGACAAAATGGATCTAGAATAATCCATTATTAATCATATATCTCTATGGTTAAAAGTAATCCAATTCCTCAGAAGAAATTTAGGGTGTCACCCTAAGACCAGGCAGGCATGGGCAATACATCTGTTATTGCAGCTACTCCAATGGCTAAAATGGGAGGATCACAAGTTTAAGGCCAGCCCGGGCTACCTACCAGACTATCTTAAAGAAAATAAGTATATAAATATCTTTCAGCAACAGAACAATGATCTTCTAAGGCCCCCACATGAATCTCTCTTCATCTTTACTGAGAAGCAGTATACTGTATGTGCATTTTCTGTTGCTTTTAAACTATGAAATTGATGTATATCACTAAACACCAAGTAGAAATATGTATTTGTGCAGGAGCTAAGAGATCATAGGCACTGAGGAGGATATCAGTGCCAATGAGATGCAAGCACCCTGGGGAACATGTGAGAATGTGCATGGGGATCATGAGAGAAAGAATGTGCATAAGAACACGTGAGAATGTGCATGGGGAACATGTGAGAATGTGAATGGGGAACACATGAGAATGTGCAGTGCTTTGATAAGTCTGTGTGGGCACTCAGTGACCAGAAGAAAAGACACAGGCTACTAGATAACAGGGTGCCGGCCTTATCGTGGAAGGCAATTTCAGCAGAGCTCATGCAGTCTCTGATGTTGGAAGAGCGTGTGTCTGAAAAGTAAGTGAGGGGATAGAATCTGGACAGAGTGATGTTTCCTTTGCTGTTAATAGAAGCTGACAAGATAAAATTGAAGAAGCTAAAGCATGTGCTGAGGCTTTGAATTTTTGTCTTTCCACATAACGAATAATGATAGTTAGGGAAATGGTTTCTTGACCATGGGATCAAATTTTAGGAGCATTATAAAAGAAAATGGAAGGATGAAAAGAGAGGAAGGTGAGGAGACAAGAAGAGGTACTGAAGAGGAGAAGAAAAAATAATATTTAATGAAGCTCAGGTTGCCAAACAGGGCGACTCAAGCCTATAATTCCAACATGAGGATGCAGAGGCAGGAGTATTATTGTACAGCCAAGGCCATCCTAGCTGCACAGTGATCTAAGCCAGCCTGAACTATGTAACCCATAGTTGAGCTAGATACAAAGAGGGCCAACTTGCCATGTTCTAGAATTCTAAAAGCCACCTCACATCTATACGAGACATTCCTTAATGCTGAGGTTTCCCCAGTTTTGTGTTTCTGCAATTAAAGTCTGCAACTACTGCTCAGCAAACAACACCAGTTATTTACTCTTTTTTAAAAAATAAATTCATTATGTTTTTTAAGCAACCAATATACTAATTTTGGGGGTTACATGGTTAGATAAACTAGATACTGGGGGTTACATGGTT